>BMAW01050552.1:137193-148769 GCA_019974015.1 Nephila pilipes
TATTAAACAGATAATATATTCAATAATCAGTTTTATAAATTATGGTATGTATATTTTAACTTTTTTTTAGTTTTCTAGATAACAACAATAATTTCTAAAAATGATTTCCCTTGTTTCATTAACTTTCATAACTATACATAATATGTAATTGATTTTGTATATGACATTTACATAAGTTTTGTAACAGGTTATTGGGTTATCTTACCTTTAACTAAACTTTTGGGCTACTACAGGAAATGACGAATTTCCTTATGAAAGAATGACGACTTATGTAAATTAGCATTACTGTTTCAAAAAAAAAACCTTAAAATTCTTCTCTCCCTCTTTCTAATTTTTAATTAATCTCTGTAATTATCTAATGTTATTTAACTAATTAATAATGCATGATTATTTTTTTGGTAAAACTAGAAATCAATTATTTCAATAATTGCTCAATATTTTGAGTTTTAGCAATGTTTGAAATATTTTTAAATTTGACACTTTTTATATTAATGAGTTGTTATAGGGCAAATATTTTAAAATCAAATGCAAGACAGAGTAATATATTTCTAAAATGAGAGCAAAATTAAAATTAATTTATAAGAATATTATTTTAAGTGCTTTTTTTCAGTGATAATAACACACTAAAAATCGTTCGATTAGAAATAAAATCCTAATATACCTTTCCTTTTAATAAATCCTTTCCTTTTTAATAAATAATGTATGAAAAATTAGATTTTACCTTTTTATATGCAGGTTTATATCATTTTACACTTATAATAAAAAATATCAAGCAATATTTTTGAGATTTGATAAATGTCATCTATTTAATAAACATAGACATTTATAAGCTGATGTTTATCACTGCTAGAGATAAAAATATTTTCTTATTTCTGGGCTCCACATTTTTAATTTTCTTGAGTCGGAAAATGTGTTATAGACCTCTCTGTCCGATGCATTGCTTTGGATAGAGATTAAAGAATTAAGCAGTTTTCCCTCTGGTGAGCATTGACAAAAGCTTTGAAGCTCTTGCCTCCAGAAATTCTTAATCCCGCGGATCAGAGCAGCTGTTTCTGATATCTGCTTTACGGGAACGTTGCTGTCTTAACAGCTGGTTTCTGAAGGCTCATGTAAGTCTATTCGGAGCTAAAGAAAAATGGATCTATTAATCTCAGCCACTAGACATAATTTTATATCTGATTGGTGACATAATATCCATAGTATCAGATTATAAATAACGAAACTTCTTTGCTTTTACATAGGGATTAAAATGTTTTTCCCTTAAATTTCCTTCACTTGTAAGATTAAAATGGGAAACCACTCAAAAATTGTGTTTATCAGCGTAGCTTATTAGAATTTTAAAAAGATTAAACTGGAAAATATCACTTAAATTAAAATGACTCGATGTGAATTTATTTACTGATGTTTTAAAATCATGATTCCTAAAAGTAACAAGAAACCTCTGTAGATTCCTAACAATGTATTGATAATTGATGTAAGAAAAGATTTCTTTACAATGCTAGAATTAATAAATTTGTTACGTCCAAGTTTAAAGTAAATATTTATGAAAATATAATGCGTCATAAGAAAGTGTTTTTGCATGGAAATCTTTTTTGTGAAAATTGTACATATAGCACTTTGTAACGAAAATGTTAAAATCAGTCGATATAAATATTTAAAAATACTAAATATAATCATGCAAAAATATTTATACCAATGTACTCCGAATCAACGAAGTTTCAGTAAGAGTTACATTTAATGCTTTATTACGACATTTAAATTCCATTATAATTTACGTAGTATATGCGTTTACATAGAAAAGGAATTTCAAATGACTGGTGTTCCATTTACACAATAAACAACAGATAGGTTCAAATAAATTTGACATAAGTTATGAACAAAAAATATTTCAATAATAAAATGACTGTGAAATTTAAATAACAGCAATAATGAACGACCATATTGTAACAACGGGAAAATGATTCATAGAAAATGCCTAACTGATCTTGAAAATGTCTAGAAAATTTAGTGAAATACTATATTATAGTAAAACGTAAAGTTTATTCTGCTATAAATATGTGACAATTCAGACGTTTCAATATTACGAATCGTAATCATATGAGTATCAGCATTTCTACATATATTATTCTCTGACTACTTGCATATTACAGTTACATGTCATTTATAGAGATCCAAAACACGATGAAATATTCAAATATTGTGAAATGTCCGCTTCCACTGATGTCTTTTTTGTAATAAAATATTCTGTTTTCATGTACGAAGGTAGAGCATGTATGGCTTAAAATGTGCCTGTGTGAAATTGATAGGTGCATTTCCTAACTTTGTATCAAATTTTATCTACAGTATACAAAATTGTGGGTATAAAATATATACTTACAAGCACGTTTTTCTATTTCTTTAAAAATTCAATAAATCATAAAAAAAGATGGAAGTCTTAGCATATTAAAAAAATTAATTCAAATTACACTTAGAAACATTTTTTTCTCTCAGAAAGAAATTATTTCGTATGCATAACACACCGGTATCTTCAGCTACAACCAAAGACATAAAAATAATGAAAAAAAAATACTCTAATTGGTTTTATATCTGCATTAATTTAAGTAGAAATGAATGCTTGAGAATTTTTAAATGTTGTATCATATTCTACATATTTCGTAGAGGAAGACAACATAAAAAATTAGTAAGATATTGCAGTTTTTAACAATATGGTTTATTTTATATAAATTCAGAAAATTAGAATAATTGTCACAATGAAGCTAGAAATATTGAAAAAAAATTAATATAGCTTATTTAAACGAAAAACATTCAGAATAATTATTTTTAGTGGCATTCCCCTCGTCGTTAGTAATATCATAAAAACTATCTGATTTTTAATGTGTGGGAAGATACAGTCATTTTGGTAATTAAAGTTGTTTTTTAATAGATCTTCCGATGATGGAATCATAATGAGGTCAAGTAACTCCGAATATGCTCCGGAAATTCTCCTTCCTGTCAAAAAAATAGAGCCTTTCTAATCTATCAGCACTCATACATTCCAATATCATGAGACATGTTAAACTCCGCCAAGAGCCTCAGGCAATCAGTAGTAAAAAATTCTTAATTGTAAAGTATGGATAATTACATGATATTGGGAAACACCAAACATCAATTCATTGCTAAAAATACTCAGAGAAGTTTATCTTTGCATCATCACACTTTGTCTCTTTGCTGCCTTCAGGTAAGTAGCTGCATTTTCTTGTGCATATGTGATTGAAAACAAGTTCAAAGAATCATTACTGTGTTGTAGATGTTATAGCTCCTAGTTCATGCCACTTTTTACTTATGAATCTCGGGCTCCTGTAGTGATTTTTCTATACGGTACGTCTTAAAATCCTAGATTTTCTTAGAATAGGTTTTTGTTTACGACCAATATTTGAAGGATTATTTTTAAAAGTTTGACTTCTTAAGTAATCTTTGAAACTTCTACTAAAACAAATTCACTTCTCCAGCAGCCATCTGTTGACTAAATTCCAAATGAATGAAACAAAGACTTTAACAGACAAAATATAAGAATCACCCGAATGAAAAATGCACCACTTGAAGTAGCAGAAAGAATATATTATGTATGAACCTAGAAAGACATCGGAGATTTTGGAAAGCAAGTGGTATCGTCGGAATGCGTCAGTTGCCTTTGTGAATGCTTAGAAGCAAAATAACGCTACCGCTCGCTCATGGTCCTCCACACATAGTCAACTTGCAGTCGTGTACTTTTTAATTACAGAAAAAATGCGTATGGGACAAAATGTTTTCAACCATTTCAGTGTCCCGATGGTGAAGCGTTTGTAAAGGACAAAGCAATACGAACGACTTTCCTTGACCAAGTCATGTGAACTTGATCATTCCTCGTGAATTAATAATTGCAGTGGACAATTTGATGAGGCAGATTCAGTGCTCTATATAATGGCATCAATGTCTATCAACTTAGGAGCTGTTCACTCACTACTCCATGAACGTCAATACAATCAGATATTGTTTCACCATATACAAACCTGAAACAACAATCATGAGTCTTCAATGTTGGATGCTCCCCAAATAGATTATTCTGGTACATGACAATGCTTTCCCTCATGTGGTTATTGCTTGCAAAGATTTGTTGGAGATATTTCGATGGAAATTCCTCGAACATTCCTCGTATAAATCAGACTTCTCCCTTTGTGACTACCCTGTTTTGATTTACTCAAGAAAGAAACGAAAGAACTGTATTTCACAAACTACAATGCTATTCAGTTCGCCTTTGAAGAATAGTTCTTTAGACAATAATAGAGGCTATTCATCCGGAGTATTCATCATCCACTGGAACTGTCTGCATCAATCGCAACTATGTATAATTATTACGATTCTTATTATCACTCTTTATTCTGAATACTTAACATACTGATAGTATAAAGTCCTTTGATAACCAACCGAAGTTCTACTTCATTGGGATTCAACTTGTGTTTAAAATATTTGGTTAGTTACAATTTGCTTTTAAATTCGTATGGTAATCAGTAATGCGTACTTTTAACAATATTGTTATTTCTATTTATTTCTAACTTTTGAATTGAGGAAAAATTATTCATAAGTTGATGTAAAAATATTTGAAAAGGGTCAAGTAGACAATTTCTTATCGTCAAATTTTAGAGATTTTCTATTCGATTCTATGAAACCCATTTTTCAATCCGTCGATAATTTGTAATATTCTAATATAATTTAAATACATTTAAAACTTTTGCTGCAATTAATTAAATAAGTGAGAAATAAATGGTATCTGAAGTGTAAAACGATTTTTAGAAAACAATTAATTGTGTCTGTCAAGTTGACTAATTTATATATTAATATAATTCAGTGTTTTGGATTCATAAGGAGTTTTATGCCAATTTCATCCAAGTGCAATGAAAATAGTTAAAAGAGTTAAGGAAATGCTTTGTTTTTTACTATACATGCATGTTAAAAGAAACATCACTATTGATGCTTAGATATTTTCACAGGATATATTCTTCATAAGCATTAAATATCAATGCGGAGTTTTGCATCGTGTCACTTTAAAACGGCTTGAGACTTTCTATTCTATTAAAATTGTATTATGGAACTATGAGAAAATGACATAATGATTTTATTTCACGTAAAGTGACAATTTAGATCATCTTGTTTTACTTGGTAGTGCTTTAGTGATTCAATCTCGCATAGAAAAAAATTTACACGTCATTTTATCGATAAAAAATTACTTTGCTTTATAAATATAAACAATGTCTTCTAAAGGAATTTCAATGAAACCGATATTGACAATTACAAATACGTTTCTGACGTTTATAAATGCTATTTTGTATCCTATAAGGAAAGAATTCCTTACGAAAATGCAAGATTTTTACTTTTATCATGAAATGTAGGGAATTTTGGACCATTTGTCATTTCAATATTCGAAGTTGGTATTTTATGTATGCTTATCAAAGCGTGGTTGAATCTTGGAAATTAATGGAATTATTTCCTCATCTGTTATTAATGAAAGGATAACTTATAATTAATGACTCCTTCATTTGTTGAAACAAATGTACATCTTTTTTTTGTCTTAAGACATATTTTGGGCTTTGTTTTAGATTTTAGATTTAAAAAATCAGTTTTCTAATGGATTCAAATAAAGCTACAAACATTTGTAAGCCTTTCATTTAATTTCAGTTTCACTGACTTTGAATTATAGTCATAAGTAAACATTCTGACTGTATTTTAAAGTTACTTATTGTTTCATGATTACGGTATTTTTTTATCAGTAGCAACGATTCAGCAATATTTAAAGATGTTATATCAGACACTATTTTAAGACATTGATAATATATGGAAACAATCGCCAAAAGATGTTCAATGTTTTATTTACATAAATCAAGAACATATGAGAAAAAACAAATTTGCAAGCCTAAAACAAAAATTTCACCAATTGTGAATTTGAAATGTATATACTGTTATCGATTTTAGGTTTGCCATGGAAAAAATAAAAACACACATACACACAAAAGAAATAAATAAATAAAATATTAACTTTTATGTAATAACAAGGATAATGTTTTTCAACATTTTTTACTCCCTCTATTAATTCAATAATTTTAATGTGTTCAACTAATGCAATAATTATTATTTGTTACAGTTATAAAGGAACTTTAATTATTATGTAAAAGCTATGGAGTAATAAATGGAAATAAACTTAGTTTCTCAAACTTTTGGCGTCATAAATTATTGTGCATCAGGGTAATTCGATACATATACGGCCAATTAAACTTTAACAATGAGTTGATTGCATAAATTTTGGCATTGAATCCTCATGGGATATATTGTACGAAACATAAGGTTAAGGTGCTAAAGTTTCTATATTTAAAACCTATTAAAGTTCAACCTCTGAATTGAAAATAAAATAAAGGCCAATAAAATTGTATGTACGGAATAAGACCAAAGCCATGAACGAAATAAAACTAACTTTTTGGGGTATTTTCTTAGCCAAGTCAATTAAAAAAAGATTAAGTTATCTAAATATTTAATGCAGATGGAGAATATTCAGTTAAAATGTGTCGCACAGTCAGAGGGCTATTACAATGGTTACACATAGAAGGAATCCAGAAAGTGATGTCAATGCACAAGTCTCACTCGCCCTAAGCGTAAACGTGTTATAATAACGTCCAGTCTTCTATATAAAAATGATAGGTTTCATATGATTAAGTTTATAGTCTATTTTGGCAAACTCCATTATCTTACCAGTTGCCAAGAATATCGGATTTAATGCATTTAACGACATCATAAAATAGAATGTTGGGAAAGATTTCAAAAGATGTTGAATAGCAGGCTTTTTAATAGATATTAGTGCTAAACTGAGAAGGTATCCAACAAATAATTATCTTTGTTTCTGTAAAATTATCTCTGACTTTAGTTCATGTGCTGTTTTTTTATATTTTAGTCACTAATGGTTGAGGTGAATGACTCGGATGATTTAAAGATTGTTATACATTCGAAGAATCTGTGAACAAAATAAAGTTTTCCTCGCATAGACTTAACAAATTATCGGAAATTGCCTTCTGCCTTATATGTAACATAAATTTCAACAGTAAAAATAGAACTTGAGGGATGAAGTTGAAAAAAAGGAAGTGAACCATCTATTGAAAATGAGGCATCCTCATGATTCTTGGATTTGGAATTGTCAATGTAAGTAAGCTAATAATAAGGATATTGTTCTACAAAGTAATTAAAATTTGAATTAAAATACTTTGGGGAAAATCTATTCTTTTTTTAAATTTTGAAAAGTATTTTCAAACAAAACCCATGTTCATAACATGTTGAAGAACCCTCATTTGCTTTCATAGCAGATATGTTACATAACCTACAGCCTTCGAGTAAAGGCTGCACTCTGAAAAGGACGTATGGAAAGCCTTTTGGCCCCATATAGCCTATCTAGATATAAACGTTTACATGAAAATGATAAAAATATTAAGATATTGTAATTATAGAACAGAAATTGTCTTCATAAGTCTAATGAAGGCTCAAAACAGTCCAAGTATAAACTTATGAATAAGTGAAGTACGGAATGCTTCGGGACAAAATTTTAATGTGGCATAGTCTACAGTGTTGAGTTTACATAAAACTAATTTTCTGTCTGAACCATACATCATTCAACCATAATCTTATTTGGAATGGATAAGAGTATGTTAAATGTGTAATTAACAAGTGCTATCAGAACACAATGAATACGCGATAAAACTTTTATTATATTCATTGAATTGTTTCACATCGTTACCGGAGATATAAAATATATCAAAGAAATGTTAGTTCTTTTTTGTCAAATAAAATTCCAGAGAGTTTTATTTCACCTACCATGTCTATTAAAACATTGTTACAATAACCTTCAGCATCAGGATTAAGATTATTTTATTTACATCAGGGAAAACAAGTTGTTTTTGTCAAAATGAAGCTGAAGCCATTTTCAAATGTCCGATATGTGATTTTATTTATAGCATGTTGAAGTTGTGTCTCAGCACTATTTTTTTTTGCCCCATGCATATAATTTTAAGGTCATCAATGCATAAAAGAGCTTTTACAGTGACGGAATGATCGAAATGAATACTTCTTTGTATAATACGAAGTATAACACTGAAAATGCTCTCTCGAGGCCCCCCATCTTCTCTTGAGTAGAAACATCTAATAAAATAGAGTCTATCTTAACATTAATATGTATAATCTAAAAAATTTTGATAAATTGGCACGTTACCCCTTAAGTCTTAATCGCATAAATCCCTCAGAATACTATATCTCCAAGTAATGTGGTATGCCTTTTCAGTAACAAAAAGTACAGAAACAAGCTGAAGAAACAGACTGTTCAGAAAATACAGAAACAAGATGTTGTTTCCGTACGAAAACATATATTACCTGTATTTCCAAAGTCAATAAGTAATCAACAGTTGATGTGTTTCGTAGAAAACAGCTCTGTTTTAGGGAAATAAAACATTTTGCTCCAAAACGCTTTTAAGTCCAGCATTCACTATTTTTTCAGGGCTCTACACAGGCAACTTGTGATGACTAACGGGTTGATAATTCGGTGGATCTGTAGGATTTTTTGTTGGTTTCATATTAGAAATTAAAAAGCTTATTACAAGAATGAGAAAATATGCTTTCTTCTCTCCATGTTCTGTTATGAAATTCTAAAAGAACTATTAACTAATTCTCGGATAAAAGTTAAATGAGAATTTATGTGTTTTTTTGGTGCTGGAGATGATTTATGAGCATTAGAAAGAGCATTTTTTTAATTCATAGAGAGTGAAACTTCTATTAGCTATGAAATTGTGTCACGTGATAAAATTGACTTTTTTTTCTTCTGCAATTTTTGATTTTTTTTAAATTTTCAAAATAACTCTAACATATCTGAAAGTACTGTACAGTGATAAGGATATTAATATTGGTTATGTCTTTTGGGGGGAGATGGTATGGGTATTGATTGCCAAAATTCGAATTTGTCTCTTTGTGCAAACTCAATCGACATATTTGATCCTGTCCCACAAATGTTCACTATTAGTTTTACCATTAATATTTTCTGAATATATCGTCCAGGAGATTTTTTTTTTTACTTCGTTGTTGAATTGTTCTAAAACTGTCATTATTTATAAGAAATGTTGTATATAAGAACGTCTATGTTGTTTATGAGAAATTAAATTTGAGGAGGTAAGGCATCTTTTTTTTTAAACATCAGATTACCTTCTTTGATTTTTATATGAGTTTCCAAAATCGTCATAATACTTTGGTGAAATAAATCCAGTGCTGAAATTTTATGCAACGTTATAAGTACTTGTTTACGATGGCGAAAAGTATATCTACTCAATGCCCATTTTTCCAATAGTAGGTGTATGTTATCAAATTTGTTATTGTACTGCTTTGATAATATGATAATTTTTTCCAGTATTTATAATAAATAGAACACACATTTGCTAGTAATATTACAAATATAATAATACGAAAGTACTGATGGAAACGTATAGCTCCTGTCCTGGAAGGAAGTTAGATTTAATACTAGCATGTATTGTTGTCTCACCAGTACCTGTCAATATTTTAGAAGCATCATTTTTTGTTTGTTATTAAAAATTTTATTAGTATTATTGTTATTATTTGAATCTTTTATACTATAATATTAAGTGATGGTATGTGCTCTTTTTATGCAATATAGAAATTAATTGATGAATATTTTCGTAAATGTACAAACTCTTGCAGATAAACCATCTTAAAATTGGTGAGGCAAATAGGAATATATAAAGTATCTATTACTTAAGTAAATTTCTAATTCTAATTTTCTCTTTACTTTTTTGTCTTACATATTAGCGTATGGCATTTAACATTTATTATTTTTTTCTGCAAAGTTTTTACACATTCCTAAAATTACAACCGTATTTCATTTCTATTTATAGTCATAGCCCAAATTATTTCACGCATTAACCTGTAATTGAAACTTAAACGATAAGATGATGAATTATCAAGAATTGATATTACTATGCAATTGAATAAAAATTAAGTCATTTTTTTCGGTGTTATTTTGTAATTTGAATGAACCTGCGTTGTTACCTCCCTGATGTAATCATGAACAGTAAAAATCATAAACATTAAAAAAAAGAACAGTAAATTTGATCTAAAAACCTTTTTTGGTGCTGGAGACATTTAACATCTGAAAAGTGCTTACTTGCTTCTTCCGAATCGTCATACGTGTACGCCATACATGTACAGGGATCAAGTATACACTTTACTTATCCAATTTTCATAGGTACAGTCATCAAGCCACTGTCATATTCACTCAGCAAATCGTCTTGGTAAGGGGAATTAATGTCAAACATTATGTCGAATATCCATGAGTCACTCTCTCCAATAGATATATACAAGCTATTGTAAGATCGATGTTCAGTTCTAGTAATTTAAGGATTCCTTGAATTTAAAATATGATTCATCTATATTAGCTTAAGTTTTATGTAAAATGCGTTTACTCAAGAAAGACATGATGTTGCCTGTTGAAGATCGGGTTGCCATCTCCCTCTCGTTCTCGTATTAAGAATGGCTCTACTACCTCATTTTGTGGAGTCAGCCAGTAGCATTTTAATAACAAAACGCTTGCTCATTGGATTTAGTGTGGAAAGGGCTGTTGCCATAGCCTTTTAGATAAGATTACAGTCTTAAGAGATGTTGTTATTGGGCAAGGAGAGTTACATAATTCATTCAAATTATATATATACTAAATAGATTCAAAGATATGATTATTTTTCGAAATAAATGTATTGCCTTCTTTTGTTAACAATTTTATTTTATTTTACGTTAGACTAATATTTATCAAAATCATTTTCCCGAAAAGTTCATAACTGCATATTAAAATATTTAAAAGAAAATATTATATTGCTATTAAATAATTTTCTGCACTAACTCAAAATATGTTAATTTGGATTAAAGCAGGCGAAAGTAGAGCACCGATGTTTAAAAAAAGTTTGTTCCAGAATTAAAAAAAAAAAAAAGCATTTAATAAGAATGATACGAAATACTGCTCTTTTAAAATACTTGTTGACGTATGTAGTAATTTGGGAAGGTTTCTAGTATGTTTAGTGCATTAAACATATTTCAGTTTGTTGTAATTTAAAATTTAAATTTATTAGAAGTACATCCCAGCAGACATGTATGAAGATATATTCAACGTATGCTGAATAATGTTCACAGCTCGCAACAATTGCACATAATTTTTTTTTACATAGAACGATGTACATACGTGATAAAATATGTAAACTATAAATAGTAGTGCAACATTAAAAAAGAAGGAATAAAGATAGATATAAATTATAAATATTACTGAATAAATATTGCATCATAATTAAATAAAAAGCTCACATGAAATTTTGTTTTATTTAATAAGCTCATATAAAATATTAAACTTCTAAATTTGGCAAATTAACAAGCCCTTTCTAATTTATTACAATATACTAGGCATCAAATTTTTATAGGCAATAATTTTATCTAACGTTCAAAATTGGCTTATGCAATAATATTAAAATTCGTTAAACAGCATT
>BMAW01050553.1:0-48630 GCA_019974015.1 Nephila pilipes
ATAGTGTGTGTGTGTGTCTGAAAGGAAGAGGACGGCAGGATACGAAAATAATTAGTGTTTCAGAGCATTTAAATGTCGCAGAAGAGATAAACGACATCTAAAGCATTGCAAAAAATAAAGGCTGTGTAGAGAGGCCTATCGTAAGGCTGTGTAGCTAAGGAGCCTATCGTTGCCTATAGATAGTGTGGATTATAGCTACGTGATATTGCCCGTCGCATTAGTATAAATCTAACCACTGTCATGAGAATATAAGATCAATAGGTTCTGTGGGTTATACTGAAAGACATAGATTACCACGCCTTCTCGTTACTGACGTCCAAGAGGATAGATATATTGTGAGATTGGCCCTACAAAACCGTACAACCACATCACGGACTAGTAGTCAGAAAATAATGCTCGATTGCAGCCCCCTTCTCCAGTATGTGATCGTTTGGTGTGATAACGCTGGAAGCAGCTTGGATTGTCAGCACGGAGACCATTACTTAGGCTTCACTTAACAATGCAGCTTTGAGAGAGGCGGTGACTCCGGAGCTTCGAACGACAAAGATAGATACAGCAGTGGCATAATGTTGTCCTTTCAGACGAGTCTCGGTTCTGTGTGTAATATTCTGATAAATGTCTGGAGGCTCCGAAAAGTACGCTCGTCACCTGCTTGCATGTGATACCACCATAGAAGCCCTGCACCTGATGTCATCGTTTGGACAGCCATCTAGTACACGACACGCACATCTCTAGTTTGTTTCTTTGGTAATTTGAAAGTAGATCAGTACATTTCTGACATCTTACGTTTAGTTGTTGTGCTCTATCTTCGAGGCTTGCATACGCAGTCTTTCAACCTGACAATGCAAGACCACACATTACACGTCGTGTTTTGACTTTCCTGAATACACAGCGTATTCGATTCTTATAGAAAACATTTGGTCATGGTTTGCTTTTGAAACTGGTCCACCACCCCTCTCCACCTAATGTTGTTAATGAAGTGTAGCATAGACTTGAAGCAGCATGGAATGATTTGCCAGTTTCTTTTTTCCATTTCGGCTCCATAACTAACCTGGTTAGTGCCATTTTAGCCTCCAGGGGTAGTAACTTTTAAGTACTTTAAAATAAATTGAGATACCGTATGGTTGAAAGCAACTAACTTTTACTGAACTGAACAAACTATTCCTATTGCTTTTGCTAACATTGTTTTTCATTTCACTCCTGTTTTGAAGCAAAACACTTTCTTTACTTTTAATAATAAATTTTACAAACAATTCTTTGTTGCTTACATTTTTTAACGTAGCTTAATGTCTCAAATTTCACTTATCTTTGAGTTACAGACCAGAAAAGACTCACAACCTTTGAACTGATTACTACAGTCCCTTTTCATTCTTTTAAATCCTTTTGCACTATCTTGGTGATCTACACAGTTTACTTTTAGTATATCTAATCACTTCACGATACTTTTAATTTAAATGGTTCAGTACTGTTGTCAGTGATCTTCATACATAGAACAGACCTGTTTGTATGATAACAACAAAATTATTAAGTACTATCCTTATCGCATTATTGTACGATTCTTTCTATCGAATATCAACTCGCTCACTTATACATTGATTCAGATACTGAGAGTGTGTGTGAGAGACATTTACACTCGCCCCTTACAAGACACCCTCTACAGGTGTACGTTGTTCACTAGAGGTAACACTAGTTCCGAAATGTACTTTATGGCGAATGAACTTATTTTGATCAATATGTATAATCCTCTGTAAATGCTTTAATATTTCACAGAATCTTCGGCATCAACAGCTTCAATGATTAAAAATCCTATAAGACAGAGGTCATGATGTTTCTGTTGGAAACAAAGTTTAATTTTTTTTTTTTTTTGCCATTTTAAACTCATGACTTCAATTTTGCACAATAGTACAATTCATGATACTGCCATAGTAAATAGATTTCATTTCATCAACTATATTGAACGGTGCGTTTCCCTTCGTGAGAAGAAACCAGATCATACTTTTCAACTCTCAGCTAGTAGGATTTGGTATCTTGATCCTTATTTGAGCATAGCAACTCAAAAAGAATTTTCAGCCACTGGGGAAAAAGCAAATCTACATTCACCAGCCAAGATTTCAATTTTGAAAGCAGTGCAACCAACTTTGTTGAGAAAAAAATTACTTTGAGCCTCAAAGGCACGGTATTCTTATTTTATGGACAGCCTTCGTATTATCATTAATAGAAACTAGTGAATTTCATTCTTATTTAAATGGAGTTTTTAATATTGTTTTTATTCCACTCTATTTATTCCTTTGAGTCCCTGTTCAATTTTAGACGAGACAGCTTTAGCCTAGTGGATAAGGCATCGGAGTTACTGTCGGTGGTTTCGTTGAGTCTTGGGTTCGAGGCTTGATGCCACCAAAAAACCCACCGTGTAGCCGGAACTGATGCACGTTCAATATGTCGGGACTCAATGTCCTCCCGTCAGCATGGTGCGGAAGTTAGGAGAGAGGGTGCATGATCTGGTGACGTCCTCATGATTTGACCGAGGCTCAAAATTACGAGGTCCGTCACCAATAGCTCTCGTGTTGCTTCTAGTGCGACGTTAATAAAACCAAACCAAAATCGGTTTCGAAGAATTTTATGCATATTTTATCGGAATTTTTTTTAATTTCCTAATTATGAGTGAAACGGAATTGTGAGATAAAAATCAGTTAACGAAATACAAATTGCACATCCACTGATATTGAAAATATCACTTACCACTATGGTAGATCACGAGGATTTAAATTAGAATAAGTTGAATTTTAGGAAAAAAAAATTATAAAACTTTTCAAACATTACAAATTCTATTTTAGTAACTATCGCATTCAATTTGATAAATTTAGTTAATTAGTTATATTTTTATTACACTTTTTAAATGAAGAGTTTGTAAATTAATTGTTTAAAACATTTCTTTGCTTATTTCGTTTCTTATTCCTTTCTTACTACAAAACGATCTAAGTATATGTTTTAAAGATTAAATTAATATAACAACTACAATCTTAGTGAGTGGTGTTCTTGAGGAATAGGGCAATTCAAAACCACATTATCCTCTTTCAACTCTTCCCCTGCCATCGAATAAATCTTTAATAAATGAGAAAATATAATTCGATTCTTTCTACACTTATTTAAGCCAAACCTAGCAACAAAATAAGACCAATGTAAGAAATAAAATCAATAGTAGAGAAAGAAACCATACTTACAAAAGAAAGGTAATAAGAATATGAACGAACCATTCGAATTTATTGCAGAGATGTTATGTGCAGAACAAAAATAAACATACAAAGATTAATCTTTATTTCTTCATACTACTGAATAGTTAGATCACAAGAGCCGAATCACGTTTTCCCCCAATATATTTATGCTATTATTAATTATTATTTTTCACTTACTTTTATTTGAGCGCATATGTTTAATATTACGCTGAGTATATAGAAACGAATACCATATATAAAAGTATGAATCAATAAATGGATTTTTTTTCTTGCTGTTTAGTCTTATTCAAATTTACTATTGTTTGAATCATATGGTTTCATATAAGCATTGCTTGCAAAAATTGCCATTTTATGTATTACATATTATTATTGCATTATTGACTGATTATACATAGTATTAATATATGCCTGCTAGTATACATATATATATTATTGTATTAATATCATCATTGTTGAGTTAGTTGGCTGTCATTTACAATATTATTACACATAGAATACATAATATTGCCATACATATGCAGCAGTTATTATGTTACACATTACATACATACATATATTATTATTATTATTATTACATACATATATATTAGCATACATATGCAAAAGAGTTATTATTGTTATTATTATTACACATACATACACATTATTACATCAACAAACCAACACAAATACTCAACAACAACAACACATAGTTGAGTTATTATTATACATACATATTATTGAAAGCATGTCAAACCATCACACACATTACTACATAAATTAAATTTAAATTATTATGTATTTAAATGATGCGTTCATCATTATTTCATGATCTGTTTCCTTTTAATCTTTTAATTTATGCGATCATATATTTTACAAAAATACTAAGATCAACATTTCTCACACTCTGAATTGAAAGAGATATTCCCTACTAGATAATCAGAATCCATGAAAAATACCTAAAATTCCCTACATCTATAATTATATAATCTAGCTAATCCTTAATTTAAAATCAATGGAGAAACAAATAAGAAAAAGGTTAGTTTCTTCTCACCTAACCACTGGAGAAAGTAGTTTTGCACTGCATCCACCTAAAATTTTCCGATGTATCTGCCTATCTTTCGTGTGAACAAATATAAATCAGTATATCTTAAAATTATATTTCTTCATTGTACCATTACTGCAACGAGCTAAATTAATTAATTAACGACACACAGTTAAATTAATTAATTAATTGATTACAGAATGACCAATCCACAAGAATCAGAAATGTGTTTCTGTTGGAGAAGGTGATCATTACAGTATGGTGCTCTAGCTGCAAGAAAGGTTTGTGGGACGAAAGTCATTATGGATCATAGCTGTTTACTCTAAGGTCGAGATGAATTTGAAACAAGTTTTTCTCCGTTACATTTCCTTACTTGACGGAATCTTGACCCTGGGGTATGTATAACAACCTTTTTAATAGAAGTATACCTTTATATACATATCTGATTTTTTAAATGATTTTATTATTTTATTTAAAACAATATCTATTATAGCACATAAATAATTACTTACCATTAATGAAACTGTTAAGTCTGATTAGATTTCGTTAGACTTAATATTTGATGTTAAATTAGTTACTGGGAGCATATACAAAGCAAAGGATTCTTCAAATCAGTTATTTGTGACATTAATTTGCTTTTAAGTCCTAAAGCTCCACATATATAATTATCAAATGCGTCACGGATTCACCACCCTTCTCTAAAAGAACACAAAATTTCTCAGGTGACCGGTGGAGTGATTTATATTCCAGTACAATTGACATTGCATATGCACTGTTATTTACCTCATTTCCATCTTGATTCTCAAAAATATTTGAAATGTTTTAAATTTGACGTTGGTGCTGTTAAATCAACAAAATATTTTGAATCAACTTTTCTCACGGTCGCACACTTATAGAGAATAATCCCTACCAGGCTCATAGACGCCCTCAATGTCCTTCAGAAACCCTTCATCTTATACCACGTGATCGAAAGTAATTCCTCTACATGAATTTAAAAGCAAGAAAAATTTCTTTCTCTTCAGCTTTAATCGAGGTGTCAAAGCTAAGTCTCTTATACATTTTAATAATGTGTACTTTTTGCCTCTCTCTCTCTCTCATCAAAATGAATTAACAGTCTTAATTAAACAAGGATGTTCTAAATACAACCATGAATTTGAATGTTCTATTTTTATTTATTCATTATATATATATATATATATATATATATATATACATACACACACATACACACACATATATATATATTCACACATATATATATATACACACACACATACACACACACTCATATATATATATATATATATATATATATATATATATATATATATATAAACTTGCGTGTGTGTGAGAGAGAGAGAGATTAGAAAATTACGTGAATTGAATTGCGCAGTCATAACTCGGCTTACCGTGTTATAAGCAATTAATGATAAGAAACATTTCAAAATATACAAAAAAAAAGGCATTTTATTATTATTAACTCTACTAGCAACTGCTATGCGAGTAATAATTAACTGGCTTTCACAAGCGTATAATACCGCTGAAGCCAATGGCCGAAAGAGACTAGATGCATCTTTCGAGATAAATGAAACACAAATTTCAATAAGCAAGAAGATAATGAAGCAATAGTGTTATGTGATGTAAGAAACCTTACTGTAACAATTATAAATATCTTTTAATAAAATTCAAATTGGCTTACGAGGTTATAGAATAAAGTTTCAAAGAATATCGTTTAGACAAAATTAAAGTTCTCTAAGAACTGAAAAATAAACAAAAGAAGATTAATATTGAAAATACGTTAAGACTTACTTTATTTTACAGAACTACCATGAAAATACGTATAGAAATTTCAGAGACAATATGAAATATATTTTGGCGAACAATTGTTATAGTGCAGGAACGGATGAATCTATTTCTGTTTTCAGCAATTCCCCCCTTCTCCTGTATAAATATATTCAGTTGCGTTTGCTGCTAGGCACATTTAAATTGGATTCCGAACACAAAACAAGTTTTTCTTAAATTTTTGTATATCGTGACAGTCTCTGCCATGCAAATGCTAGAGAAAGAAATTGAACTATGCCAGGAAGGTACACAACGCATCCAAGCAACTGAAAGAAGCGTAAAGTTCCTTTAAGAAATTTAATTCATTTTTGCCGAACTTATGAGAAACAAGACGTAGTGCATACGGGATGAAAAGAAGCGCCGTCGATGAAAAAATTAATTTTAGTATTCTTACTTTTCAGGGGAAGTTTCTCCTTGTTTGAAAAATTCCCTTGCTTAGATTTGTATGGAAGTAAATCTATTCATTTCTTCCCTACATGTAGAAACTACATTTTTTACTCCGAATAAGACTGCATACTTTTCAATTTCAATAAGAATGTATGTGTTGATTAAGTATGTACTTAAAACAGGAATTAAATTTTATCTGATGTCCACTAAATACAATTCATTTTTGCTTTGTTGTATATTTATATGTATGCAAATATCTCTTAATTTCTAAAGTACCAATATATAATTTATAACACTATTCTGTAAACAGAAATAGTTGAAATATTTTTGGCCTTTTAATATTAATATTTTCTCTATTAATATTATATAATTTGGAAAGATTATATCTATATAACATTCATATATTTGTACATATAAATAAAAATATTTTAGAGTCAGATTTTTAGTTGAAATTTCTTTCAAATATTTTTAGACAAACTAATACTCAGAACTCTGCAATGAATTAAAAGAAATTAAATACTGATTTAATGCAGTTTTAATTTATATCGCTATATAGCCACGTAAATGGTAATGAAGATATATATTGTGAGCACACCATTGATGTAATTTTCATAACCAATTAGGAAATAAATAATTAACTCAAGCTTCTAATATCCTCATCACAAAGAAAGAAAAAAAGAACATTTGCAATTGGCTTTGATAATTTCATTTTAACATGTTACACAAAGTGTGAATTATGTAAGAAAATCGATGTTCTAAAACTCGTTTTTTACCGGAGTTACTTTAAGATATATTGGGGTTGTAAATACCCTTCACCTTTAGTAAAAAGATCTTTCAGCGATGAAATTTCGAGTTTTTGTATTCATTAGCCATCCCCTCCACAATCTATATCACCAATTCACTAAAATGATTACTAATTAAAATAAAGTAAACGGACTTCCGATCCCCAAGATCTACAGAAGAAATTACTGTCATTAGCATAAAATATATTCTTCTAATTCTAAAGTATTTTGTTTTTTTAATAATTAAAACATTCTAATATACAAAAGAGTTTTGCATTTCAACTACAAAAGGAATAAAATAAACAACAAAAATATAATAAAAATCAATTATTAACTTAAATAATAAAATGAGAAAAAACAATAAATTACTAATGTAGACAATAATATTAGGTTCCGATAATAAAATAAAAGCAGACGATTAAATATTAAATCAAATATATCTTAGTAATGGAAATATACTTTCAGCAAACTAAATGAAATTACTATTATTATAAAAAAAGTGTTATACTGTCAATCTTTTCAACTTAACATCATGTATCCTTCATTTTATGACCTCGCATTTTTATTGATGCTATTTTCTCAAAATAACAACATGTCAGCACGTATTTAAATGGATCATTCAGAAAATTAAGTATTAAAACGCATATTAAAAATAATAATAAAAGACGATTGAAAAAACGCACATAAAAATAAACAATGGTAAATTAACATTACATTATTCTCCTGAATTATATTTCGTGTGTTTAAATGCAACATTTGTGCAAAAAGGGGTTCAAGTATCCCTTAAAATCCCGGTCAAAATCATTAACCAAATTCCCGTTCACTCACTGGAATGTCATATGATAAGCAACTTCAATGCTTTTCTTACTAGAAATTATGACGATGGTTATATAAACAGTTATTGATGCAGCAGTATTTAAAGGCTTAAACCAAATTCCCTCAGGTGGAAACTTCAACCGAAGTTCAAAGGTGTTTTATTAGTTCCATATAAGGGAGTTGAAGCTTTGAGAGATATTTAAAAACAAAATTGTATTCTTGGCTTATACACGGATTGGAACACATACCAAACTATATATACAATTCAAAAGAACAATAAATAATATTATTTAAATCAAACGTGGGTTTCGGGTCAAAGCAATATGTTTGGAATTGCAAAAACTATTTCCAAAAAATGGAAAAACATTTAATGATCTCAATGATGGTAAACTCAAATTTAATTCTTATATATATATATATATATATATATATATATATATGATAAGGCTTTAAGAAGTACAGTTAAACATTCTGTCGTCTAGTAATTATATAACCATTTTTTGTAATTTTGTAATCAGTTAAACATAATGAATCGAGGTGCGACTCTAATGTACTTGTTTATACTACAGTCATTGAGAAAGTGTGAGCATAACATGTTGGTGAATGCAGGGAGGCTTCAGCCACCAAGATCGAAGCGTAGAAGGCAGAAGAGAGGTAATTTTCGCTTTCATTGAGTTTATATTAGGGATTTTCCACAATAGACATAGTTAATAGAACACGTGACACAAGATTAGGGATTCTATGGACTTTAGTGATAGATAGTGAGTAAGGGATTATTACAGACAGATTCATGATCATGGGAAAGTGGAATAAAAAAAAATTTCAGTTGGTGGACTAATAAATAAAATGATAATTTGGAATTGGATCAAGAAATAAAAAATAACTCTTTACTTTTGAATTCGAAAATGGGATAGAATAGAAATTTAAATCCTTATTAAGAGAAATTACTAAATTAAAGTTAAACCATTATACACACACATATATGTGTGTTATAATCCACATTTATATAGTGTGCATATCACTTATTTTCATAAAACTATTGCATTCGATATTTGTTACAAATAAAATCCTTTTTTTTTTGTAACAAATATCCTGCATTTTGAGTGAAGCAACTTTTGTTATTGTGAAAAAAATGGATAAAAAGGAATTTCGCGTGTTGATAAAATATTGCTTTTTGAAGGGAAAAAATACAGCTGAAGCAAAAACTTGGCTTGATGCCGAGTTTCCGGACACTGCCCCAGGAAAATCAACCATCAAGGATTGGTATGCTAAGTTTAGACGTGGTGAAATGAGCACCGAAGACAGTGAACGCAGTGGACGCTCAAAAGAGATTGTTATCCTAGTTTAGAATTTAAAAACAAGTGAGTTAGTGTTACCAGTACACACGGGGGTATTAAGAATTCTTTTTTAAATTATTAGTGATTTTTAGGTTATGTGTGTGATTAATAATGATACTTTTTTAATTTTATTCTCTTCTAAAAGTCCTTTCTTAATCGAAAAGATAAGATATAAATATTTAATGAGAAAAGTATTTAGGATATAAATGTTTTCCAATATGTTCTTTCATAATTTGTTAAATATTTGCAAAGAAAATTCTTCCCTTTTGATCTAAAATTTAGAAAATACATTCTTTAATTATACAAAATATTTCTCTCTTCATATATAAAAAATGCCCAGGAAGTAAAGAGTGAAATTTTGTGATGATATCCTTGCACATTACAGCTCAAAATATTATAAAACGCTTTAGGAAATTTGTATGTATTTCTTTTTTTTAAATCATAAATCATTTTTAAAATTTGGATATGCTTAGAAAATATATTCTTGATTCCCTGTATGCGTAGGTATCATTTATAGATGGACAACGTTTGTAGCCATGTAATGAAACAATTTTTTTTTTTTTTTTTTTTTTTAAAAAAATTGTTTTTTATGTTTTTTTTAGAAAAAATTTTTTTTTTTTTTAAAACTTTTTTTTCCATTTTATTTAAAAATTTTTTTTTTTTTTTTTTTTTTTAAAAAAATGGTTCTTAAGCTTAATTCTCTAAAAATCATGTTAATATTCAACTAAGATTATATACATTTTTTGCCAAAAAAATTACTTTTATTGTTCTGTAAAATAGCATTAAAGTATCATTATAATGTACACAGAATAAAACTACGTTCTGTGAATAATTTGTTAAACAAATGTATGTCTCAAAAACAAGAATTCCTCAATACGATATCTTACAGTTCCTCGAGGTACTCTTGAATTTTTAGATTTCAATCAAGATACCACAAATATTTTCAAATTATTAATGAGAATAGCTACTAAAATTGATTTCTATAGACAATACTTTCAGAATTTTTACTTAAAGTAGCAAATGGAATTGCACTTCTTATCTGAACTAATTTATTTATTTAAAACTTAAGAATTTTGGGATTAACTGCATTTATGACTGATAAGCAGGCCGAATGCATAGTATAGAGGAGATAATAAGCTCAGATCATGCATTAAATTAGAGAATTAATATAGAACAATGACTCAAATGAAAACAATTTCATTGGTTCATTCATTTATGAGATTAAAGTTAACATTTTCATGATTGTATATACTTGGAGGAGGATACAGAGCCCCAAATGTAGAAGTTTAATTCGTGTATTAGAGATATGTGTTTGTGTCATTCGCGCATGTGAAATATCTGTGTGAATGTATCCGTGTGTGTGTACTGTGGTCTTTTGGCGAGGTTTTTACTTAGGTGTGACGTTAGAAAGGTTATGGGTAACCCTGAAGAGAAATAAAGTGTCCTTTCCCCTTGAAAATAAGATACATATTTCCGAATATTAAATGTTCAATTCCCCTAAATGGGTCTGTGATGTATAAATTCAAAGTATCCCGGAGGGACCATTTGAAATGAAAATAAATTTGTTTCATGATCTTAGGAACCACGTATCACAATGACTACCATATCAGAAAAAATAGAGAAAACCAGGTGGAATATTCATATAATCGGAAGATAACAAATACAAATAATTAGAAATTTTGTGATATTGTTATTTAATTTGTCTCTCACCTTTCCGAATATACTCACAATAAACGTCAAGAATTAGAGGTATCTCCCAAGTAATATTTGCTTAGAAAAATATTCTATATTTCTCATTAATATGGATCATTTTCATAATGTTAGAGACATTTCTTTCATCTTTTCATTAGATTAATTGAATTATGTATATTATTTTACAAACATCATGGCAATGCTTAAATTCTAGACTCCAATATCTCTTAGCTATATATATATATATATATATATATATATATATATAAAGTAGTCTTACATTTAAATTAACTCTAAATTTATTTCTCTCTCATTCTTTGCAATATTTGTAATTAATATCGGACAATCATTCGATTTTAAGGGAAGAATATCCACAAAGACTTTTAACTACTACAGTAATAATATTAAAGTGTATTTACCTAAGGATTTAATAAAAATTTGTCATGTACAGATATTCTCCTGAATTAGAGTAACCCACTTTTTGAATTGATATATTTTACATTTAATAGAAATTATTAAATTATGCGTAATATATGAACTAAACGGCTGATTTTTCTTTTATTTTATTAAAAGTTTTATTATTTAATTATTTCGTTATTTTTACCTAAAAAAGAGTTAAGTAGCATTTAATCACAAAATTTAAATTAATGTTTTATAACAAAAAAGCTAAAGAAAATTTTAAAGCAATCTTAAAATTATTTAGATTTTCTTAAAAAAATCTTGATCGTTTATATATCAGCAAAATGTATATGTTAGTTATTAATAATATATTTAACTAAAGCAATGTTTTATTTCTGTAGTTTAATGTATCATTCTGCTGAAATAATTACTTAATTTAACTATTCGTTTTATTAATTGAAATTTTGAATGTAACACCAAGTACTTTCAGAGTCGGTATACAATTTGAATAAATATTTACATTATATCCTAGTTGATACAGATAAACATTGAACAAGCGAGTGTATGTTTCATTGTTAACATTTGGCATTATATGTAAATATTAACTATCAAATATTTGGTATGAAATAAATTAACATAAGACAAATTAAATACGTAGTTCTAACCATTAAGTTTGCGGAAATGTTTCTAAATTATTAAATTCTATTGAATATATTCTTCTGCTATTTACGTAACATTTACTTAAATCATAAACAACTTTAAATAAATATAAAATAACACATTTAGAGTCTTAACAATATACGTTTAGTTTATTTCACTGCATTTAATATGTAGTGAAACAATTTTATTTTTAATATAAATACTTTAAAGATAAAATGACTGATATTTTTTTTGAATTAAAAAATAACATAGAATTGAATGATTACTTCAAAGGAAATACATTAAATTAATCATGTATGGTTTTATTGTTCAAGATGTTTTTTGACATTTAATTCAAATATATATGTGAAAAAAATGTAACAAAAAATTATATGGAAAGTTTTGCAAAAAAACAGATTTAGTCACCCAATTTGCGTTTTTATTATTATTATTATTATTATATTACTCAATTAAATATTAAAATTAAAGTAAACGATTAAATATGAAAAATGGACCATAGTAAACTTTTCCGATATTAAAATGACAGGGAACTAACTATAAATTATTAAATAAAATATTATGTTTGCAACAAGTAATGAAAATTAAAACAAGCGATAAATTATTAAATAGAAAATATTTAAGCTAAATGTTAAAAGAAATTATTTGAAATTGAAAAGCGATATGTTAAACCTAAACCTCCTACCTAAAACAATAGACCCTTTTGTGGCTAAAAGAAACTTTTTAGCATAGGAAAGCAATGGAGATGATTCTCTCTCTCTCTCTCTCTCTCTCTATATATATATATATATATATATATATATATATATATATATATATATATATATATATATATTTAATAAATTTAGCATAGTTACTCATTTTGCGATGTAGACGCTCATTGAGAACGGATTTTACTGAAGTCTTATCCAAAATGTAATTTTCATCCGTAAATCTACTCTTATCCGTCGGTTATGTAATGTTAGCTACTTTATCGCCAAAAATGATGTGACCGAAGCCAAACGGAATATATTTTTTTAATATGTATACTGTGTATTGTCACCAATTAAGTTTACTTGGTGAGATCCGCACGCGCAAATCTCACCAATTAAGTTTACTTGGTGAGATTTGCGCGTGCGGATTTTGAAAAATACCAAATAATTTAATATTGAAGCGCTGATGGAGGATTGGCAAGATTTTGGCGAAGGGGTTCTTTATGTGAAATTCCGTTCATGTCGAAAATAGGAAACTTACAGATTTAACGATAGAAATAAATGAGTTTGTAATAAATTGAATTTCTGAATTTGGAATGTAGTTTAGCTCCAAAACTTAGCGGGATTTTGAAAAATACTAAAATGGCGACTTCTTACGGAGTAGCGCGCAAGCAAGACAATCTTCTTTTACTGGAGGACCTCTCTTTACACGAACGAACTCAAGAGGCTATGACATACGTAAGACATTTTGTACGTCCCGACTTGCACGACTTTTTTATAGGATTGCAGTCACTTGCAATCCTAAATTGTCAGAAATCAAAATGTCTTGAGGCAAAGACAAAAATCTTATGATAGACACGATGCCATTGCGAGGGTATTTCATTAGAAAGCTAAGCACTTGATGAATCTTCTGACAAAATTTTGCATCTTTGGCAATACTAGGTGTAACATTCATACGGTGGAATGAATTTTATTCATATTATATATATATGGGGTAACTTTTCTAATTCTTTTTTTTTATTTTTCTCATATATTTGAAAGTCGAGGATAACCATTATTACACACAATTTCTTAAAATCTTAAATTTAGATTATCATTAAAGTTTTAAACATTGAAAATTTTCTTGATATCTTACGTATAGATTCCAAAATATTATATTATCGTCTACCTAGCAAAGGATTAGCTAGTATATATATGGAGCAGAGTATATATAGAGAAGAGAGGAGAAAGTATATACATATATATATAAGGAAGATATATACATATATACATATAATAGTTTATGCCATAAGTCCTTGTGTATATACACTCATATATATTGTGACGTAGATATTGGAGCAGGTTGAATTGGAAGAAACAATAGAGATAACTGAATTACGTGATTTATTAACAGACAAAAAGCAGGAACACTTGCCTGAGAACTCTCTGAGACAAAACCCACTTGATGTTATATATCACATAAGAAAATTACAGAACTTTGTTCTAGAAACGTATAAAATATTCTTTAAGGTCTTAGAAATTATGTATAAGAAAAAGAAATGCAAGTAAAAACAAAACTTTAACATGAACTTTCAATGTTGTCAGCACTGGGTTTTAAAGTCGGAAACTCTTGTTTTGTGGACGAGTGCCTTACCTCTGCGAAATTGGTGCTTGAACGCTTGCAATATCTGTTAGACATAATTGCACTTATATTGGAAAGGAATTAAACCAATCTGCATTATTTTATGTGTTTGAATCTAAAGCTCTGATACCTTCTTTGAAATTTGAAATTCCATTCATTTCACTTTAAAAAAGATTAAAAAAAATTATAACCTTAGCAGAAATATTTATTATCTTAAAGTAGTATTAAATATTTTTACTAAAATTGTCGCAATACATGATAAAAATTTATTACGAAAATATCGTCATTTCTCTTTACGTATCACATTATTTCAAATTCATTATTTGACAATAGCTCTTTGAAATATGGGTATTTTGAATAAATTTGTTTACTACACTTTTCTAATGGCGATTATAGAAATGTGCTATAACACAGAGAACTTTTATTAACATAAGAGTAAAATTTTGGAATCATTTTGGTATTTCTTCCTACTTCATAATTTTAAATTGTAAAATGTTTTCTAATTATTGATACGAATTTTTAGCACAATACAGAAGTTTACTAGTTGAATTGCATATTATTAATCTCTTATTAATTGACACATATATTTAAGGGCCAAAATGTCTGCTCCGGTTTGTGTCCCTTATTGGGAAGAGCTACTATGATTCGTGATAGTTATTTACTAAATACATCATTACTAAGGCTTTCCAAATACGCATGAAGCAAAAATAATCGATACTCAGATTTTTTAATTTCTTGTGGATGAAGATACAAAAGTCATATTTATTTCCTTCATTTGAGAGAAAGTATTTTTTTTTAAATACTTGTATATGTAATATGAACTTAATATTTATTTTAATGATTTAAATTCCTCATATCAATAATTTAAAAACATTTCCCTAAGTAATTTATGTGTTGCTTCAGTCAAATGGATTAATTATGTAACCGTATATTTATATATATTTAACAGTAAGTTAATTAACCCCTAAATATAATTTAGCTCCCTATATTTTCCTTTCTCCAAGAAAATTGGGCTTAGTGGCAGATTCCATTTCTGAAGAATCTTACCATTATTATTGCGAATCTTCACCTAGAAGGAGTGCTCTTATATGGAGTGAAATAAAATTAAATAGAAGAAAGCAATTTTATTAAAAGATTTGTTAATAACTTAAAAGGAAATCAAAACAAAATACCTTCTAGAATAACCAAAAATAAATGTGTATTTACACTGATATAATACAATTATAAATATAATTGTTTTAAGATTCAATAAATAACTTGTCAATACTAAATTAAACCAGTTCAATTAATGGCCCCTTTGGGTTGATCTTGCATAACAAATTGTTTCGAAGGAAGTTTAATACTAGGAATACATACTCAGAGCTCTTTTTCTACATTTAGATTGATATATTTCTACTTCAAGGCATCCATAGAAAAAAATCCTGCTTCTCAAAGGCAGAATATTCAAAATAGTAATGGTAAGTGAAACGGTTTTATTTTTAGGGCGAAAACTCATCTTCCTCCTCTGCTCAAATTTCTTAGAATGATTTATTACTAAATTATTTTTTGATTTCGCCAATAGCTTTGGAGTTTGTAACGATTTCTTCACAGCAGTAGATAGACCCTCGGAAATATTTTGTAAAGCTTCCTAACTCTATCGTAACTTACTATCAAGTTATCATCAGATAGATTGATACATTTTTGAATTCCTTGACAGTATTGCTATATGATTTTCAACGGTTGAAAAAACAAATTTCAAATGTCGTTCTTTTGTCATATAAGTTTAGACACATTCTGTCGCGAGCGCTCAATCTTTTTTGCATAGTTTATGAAACTGCGAATGGCAACGCCAGTCGAATTCAGAAAAAGAAAACAGAACTTGAGAACATGGCAATGCTGGGAATGCGTCGAATTCAAACTGCTCTATAGAATGATAATTCCCCCTCACCTTCTGATTTGAACTATTTGTCTTTTTATGTGTGTCCGTCCAAGTCATTAATAAACTGTTGAAAAATATTGAAGCTCTTCCAATCCTTCTAATGAAAACATTTTAGATGGAACACATTCATGTCTATTTGCAGACATTCCTAAATTTTATGCTTAAAATTTCTGCTCTATAATTTTAGTTTTATTTAAAATGCATTACACGCATCCAATATATGTATATTTTCCTTTTAGAGTTGAAGATTAAAGCTATATAGCTATTCGAATATATCGACCTAGTAGTTCCCTTTCAACACAAATCACACATCTGGAAACGTTTCGTTTTCCCATCGGCTTTCCTCGCGTGAAAAAATGGTGATTTCATCTCTTAATTCATAAACTATTTGCAAAAACATATGAGGGAGAAGGAAATTTATGATTGAAATTTAATTCAAAATCACTATATCTCCACCGTAAATATCATTGCTGCATGTCACAATCTTGGTAAAATTGTTTTTATACTGTTTTCCCGAACTCCCATAGGAAAGATCAAGTAATGTATAATATTAGTATATTTATATTATTTTAAAGTTAAAATGATGAAAAAATTTACCAAAATTAAGTATAATATGAAATTAACAAAAATAGCTTTACAAATGCATGAAAAATACATATACAACAAATCTACAAAGAACAAGTATCAATTTTATGCATAAATTCAGATTTAAAAAATATCATAATATTTTTCTGCTTACTGTGAGAAATTTTCCATATTCTAACAGTTCGACGTTTTTCTGGAAATAAACGCAGTTTTTCACTTTTCAATGAAATAACATTTCAAAAAGTTGTTATTTGTATGTTTTTTTTTTTGCACAAGAATTTCTAAAAAATCAAAAACCATAGAACAGTTATTAAAAATAAATAATATGTCAAATTTTCAACTCGACGTATTTCGTATAATTTCTTCGCTTTATAATGCAAAATGTGAAGGAGGATTATATGCGATTAAAAATAAAATTTTGAATTTCGATCTCGGGGAAATCAGGTATGCAAAACCATGTTTTAAAATAAATTGGTTGAAGTCATAGCTATTTCAAATGAGATTTTAGCACTTTCATTTCATCTTATGAGGCTTTATAAAATGAAATGAAAGTGCCGAAAAATCTCAATTAATTATATAATAAAATTTATAATTTACGAATTCAAGATAGGCTAAAGTTAATGTACTGGAGATCTGGAAACCTCTTGGCAATAACCAGCAGTCCAGGGAGGCAAGCTGTCACTAAATTTTGTAAAATCTCCATCCCATTGGAATTCTTACGAACCCTTGCTGAGCGTAATTTGACAGATTGAATGAATAGAGGCTAAATCTGTTGAAGTGCATCCCTTAATGGCGACTCAGAAATAGAACTTTAATGGCGTCCTAAAGAAATCTTGACAAATTTTACTTCGATCATTTCTTAATTTGTTCTAACTCTTATATTAGTAAATGTTTTGTATAGTTTAAGAAATGTTACGTTCATCATAATGTACGAGGACATCTCAAATTATACTTGAGTTTGTAACATCTGCCCGTTCCGAGCTGCCTAATGTGCCATAACTTAATTCAATGATTAAACACTAAGATTCAATAAATCAATAAAAGAGGCACTAGAACAATAATTACGCAAATTTATTAACTTCCAGTTAATATAACAACAATTATTAAAGTTCTTCCGGGCAAGGATTTTACAACCCTAATTCAACCCATCAATAATAATCTAACAGATTCTTACCACTAAGCCTTCCTCCACTGCAACTCAGACTTTGGATCAATTGTTGCACACTGGAATAACTGAATCTCTTGAATCACTCCACTTTTTAATCTAATCACCTAATTCAGCCTCTCTTAACTTCTCCTTCAGCCTCTCTTAACTTCTCCTTCAACCTCTCTTAACTTCTCCTTCAACCTCTCTTAACTTCTCCTTCAAAATCTCCATCGCGACTTATAGTCGGAGTTTATATATATCCTAACTCTCCCGCTTCACTTCAATTCTACCTGCTTTCTGTCTACATATTCACGCTTCATTTTTGGTTGGGCAAAGGTTGTTTAGCAAAAGCAATCAATCTCAATTAAAAGTCCCCAAGGTTAGTGAAAAGAAACCGCGAATAGCCCAATGTCTCAAGTTAAGAAACAGAAATTCTTCAATCAAAATTTATATTTTTCATGAAAAGCAATTAGAATGATGTAACTTAGTACAGTATTACCATTGATTGTTTATTCTTTCTCTTAGAAGTCTAATATTTCTCAGCCGTTTGCCTCCCAAAACGGACATCGCTATAACTTTCCAGTCAATGACACCATTTTCACTTTCTTTGGAGCCAATCAAGATGTAGCATTCAAATTTCTTGAACCTTTGTTTCTTTCCAGTGTATAACAATTCATCCAATCTTTATGCATGGCACAAATTCGATGAACGTTGGCAACAACCCTTTACGACATCAATCAAATTTTTGCTTTGGATGAAAATGACTGATAATCAAAGCTACCCATCAAACAGTGTCGCATTTGTTTTGAAAAGTTGCGCGTTGGTCTTTTGCTATTTGATCCTCCTATCTGACCGACTTAAAATCGGCATGCAATTTGCCTATTAATTAATTGATATAATAATAAAATTATCATTTAAATTTAGAGTGTTCCTTAAAAAGAATTTGTAAAAATGCACACAATGGTATTATCAACATGCCTTTTGTTTCAAATACTGGTATTTTCTGATCCGTTCTCGTATGTAACCAAATTTATTCAAAATTTCATTTCAGAATTTTCTCTCTCAATTCGTTTTCTACTTTTAACAAGATGAATTTTTATAGAACTTAAGTTATACATACATATGTATATATATATATATATATATATATATATATACTGCTGTTTGTAGAAAATGCAACACCATGAAAGAATCATCAGAATCAAATGAAATTTAAAGCAGAAACGACTTGAACTGATACAAATAAATGATGAAATTTTCAAAACAAAAGAAACAAATTAAGCGTCCGAAATCAGTATTTGGTGCAGCCACCATGCGCTGCAATAAGTGCTGCTATACGACGTGGCATGGAGTCAAACAGATGTTGAATATCTGCTTGAGGAAGAGAATTCCATATCGCTTGTATGCGCAACCAAAGTTCGTCTTTGGAAACTGCAGGACGCGGATCACGAGCGAGACGCCGACCAACCATATCCCACACGTGCTCAATAGGCGACATATCCGGTGAATAAGCAGGCCAAGGAAGAAGTTGCATGCGTTGTGCTGAACAGAAGTCTCGAACAGTCCGCGCAACATGTGGGCGTGCATTATCCTGCTGAAAGATAGCTCCAGGGATGCCTTGAAGGAAAGGAACGACTTCGGGCTGTAGCACTTCACGGACGTACCTGTTGCTATTGAGATTACCCTCAATTCGTATCAAATTGGATCGTCCATGATACGAAATCGCACCCCAGACCATAACTCCGGGTGTTCGACCACTATGTCGTTCAATAATACACTCAGGAAGGCAGCGTTGACCGGCATAACGTCTAACACGAACACGGCCATCATGGGTCCACAAATTGAAGCGTGATTCATCTGAAAAGACAACTTGGTGCCAATCAGCTCGCCTGTCTCTGTGCTCAAGAGCCCACTGCCGACGCAGCCGTCGATGATTCGCCGTGAGGGGAATCCTGTATAAAGACACCCTTGCACGCAATCCACGGCGCAGCAGACGACGACGAATTGACGAAGCCGACAATTGTACACCTGTAGCAGTAGACCAACGTGCTGCCAGCTGCCTGGAGGAAGCTGTGCGATCATTCACCGCCATGCGGAGCAGGTGTCGATCATCGCGCTCTGACGTCACCTTCTGTCGTCCAGTGCCTGTTTTTCGAGTTGTTCGGTGCTCGTCGGTCCACTGCTTCCAAACTCGCATCACTGTGGAACTGTTCCGCTGCATACGAGCTGCTATTGCGCGATAGGAAAATCCTCCTTCTCGATGGCCGATTATCCTCCCTCGTTCAAACTCCGTAAGTTGCTTGAATTTCTTATTCTTCCGTCGTGGAGGCATACTCAGGTCTCACTAAACGTTTGCCACTAACAAATAATCATAGACTTTTTTCAACGTCCCGCTACAGCACTTTATTTATACGCTTTCAGCATCAATTCAGAGGGCGCTGCGCGCGCCGCGCACGCGCGATGGCTCTGAAACTTTATTAATTTGCATAATATCCTATAATTGACATTTGCTGCGAATTTCATTTGATTCTGATGATTCCTTCATGGTGTTGCATTTTCTACAAACAGCAGTTTATATATATATATATATATATATATATATATATATGTGTGTGTGTGTGTACTTGATACAAAAAATAGTCTACAATTACGAATATAAAATTTACTGTGGTATGTAAAGTTATTCAACTCAAAGTGTACAAAAGTACTTTTGAAAATAATTATTATCTTCTATTAGAATGATCTAATGTTTAGAGTAAATTATTAGTGTGAGTTTTCATTCACCAGTTCTATCTTTCATGAAAAAAATTATTTAATAAAAAAAGTTACTGCACTTTTTTTTAAATATTATAAATTATGAGACAAAATAAATCCAGTTCCTTACTTATAAAAGTAAGATAACAGAAATGGTATCGTTAGTTGTCAAATTTTAACTACGCATTACTTTAATAGTCATGTCTAAGAAAATACATCTACATAAGATTCAAATAATTACGAAAGGTGAAATTAACTTTGTGTTTCCTGAGATACCTATCAGAAAAAAAAATTCAGATTCTTGGTGATTTAATTTCGGTGAGAATACTAATATGTCAAAGAACGAAAAAAAATACACTGTAATCTACAATGGAAGCAATGTAAAAGGTGTTTGCTCAAAAGTGAGAAAATGGAACGTTTTAATTACTATGCGTATCTTTGAGCATTTAATTAGGGATGTGGAGTATTTTCTATCGCGAATTAAAAGAACTTAAGATGAAGGATCTTTCCTTGTTCGATATTAATTTTTAGTTTTTTGTTTCACTTTCGGTTGCACATGAAATAAAATTTAACTTGCTACGTTTGGTCAAATATAGATATTTCTACAAAATTGAAATACTTCGCGATATGAACTTCTTTTATTTTCTCACGAATTTTAACAAATGGTAAATATCTTAATAAAATTGAAACTGACGTAATTTAAATATTAATTGCATTTTCACTAATTGCTCAGAACAAGTAGTTTAGTTTAGTTTAGGTCTTATTAACGTCACACTAAAAGCAACTCGAGGGTTATTGGTTTCGGACCTCGTAATTTTGATCCATGGTCAAGTGACGAGGACGACACCTGAGCTGGCACACCCTCTCTTAATATCCACACCATGCCAACGGGATGACTTTGGGCCCCGAACAGATTAAACGTGCATCAGCCCCGGCAACTTATAACAAGTAATAAGATTTGAATCTCATTTTAATAACGTTAAATTACTTGTCACATCTTTTTGCAAATAGAAGAATTGGCTTTTAATAGCAACTATTTAAAGATAAATGTTTTTCTTACCCAGATATGTTTAGAACAATAAACAGTTTTTTAACACCGTCTCATCATTTTATGAAATAACTTAAGTTCACAGTACACTATGGTATGTCCATTTGTAACTTTGTTGTAACAAAGTAAAGATATAAAATTGTATATATAAGTTATTGTACAAAAGACATTCTTAAACATATGTCTCGCATACGTATGCCTTTAATTTATTGCATACTATGAATAATGCAAAGTAACTTCTGACTCTGTTTATAACGTTGATAAAGCGCAATATAAAAGTTTCTTACATTTTATTTCTTTCGAAGTAAAGAAAGATTGTAAGTAAACTCAGACTTCGAATAAAAGAAAATGTTAGTCTAAAACCTTAGTTAAAATATTTTATACAAGATCCTCATATAAGAATACTCGTATTTGACTTCGAATATCCTACTGAAAAAAAGTATAATGGATTATTGATAACAGTTTACTAAAAAATGCTTTAAAATATGTATTAAACACATGAAAGTCTGAAGTCTAAAAGCTTACAAAAAAAAATTGAATACGTGTATATACAAATAGTAAGTAAAAGGTTCCTCAATATTTCAACAATTCTGAAGCGTGTTTAAGAAAATAAAATGCATTAAAATCTCCAAACATTTTAAAGGAAATGTGAAGGAAATATCAAGGGTTATGTCAGCTTAAACTCTCTCTCTCTCTGTTCTTTATTTAATATGTTATAATTACTGTTAATAGAAATTAAAAATAAGGCTATTTTCCACTTTTAGAAAATTCAAATGTACAGTATTATCTCCCAATAAGGACACCCAGTGGACTAGATAAATTTTCCCTTCAATAGTTGTACCCTTAATAATGTAATAGGTAAATACATACAGGATAAAGCTATATATATATATATATATTTATATACTATATGTATATATATATATATATATATATGTGTGTGTGTGTGTGTGTGTGTGTGTGTGTGTGTGTGTGTAAGATAAAGCAATGAACTTATCATTAAAAACATAAGAATAAGAGAACAATTAAAATCCTAAATCAACAACAAAAAAAAAAAACACGTATATAGAGCTACGTAAAAAGAAGAATAAAAATTGATTCAAATTTGAAATTAAATGAATAATTTGAATACCCAACAAAACAAAACATGCATATTCAGACTTGGGACTGAATTGTGGGGTTAAACAAGTTCTATAGTACAAACCCTCCCCCAATGCATCTTGTTGGATAAAAATGGATTACTCCGAAATTCGTAATTTAAAGAAAAGAAACAATAAACAAAGAAGAAAAATTGAAAGGCGAGATATCTCAATTACTAATTATACGCAACACACACACACACACATATATATATATAATGTAAAATGTCATATTTTTATTGTTGATATAATATTAATGCATTTATTACTTATTTTAAACATTACTGAATAATTTATGTAGAAATCATTTGTTGTGTAAAACACATTTTTTTTCAAAAAAAATGTTAAATCATGTTTCACCTTTTTTCATGTTTCTTTATTGAATATAGTTTCTTATTTTCCAGAGAGAGAAATGTTAAATATGCGTTCAGATTTAAACTGTTTATTTTACTTTAACCAAATAAAAGATCTTAGTATCATAATAATTTTCTTAATAAAATACATCTTTACAAGGACATTCTGAACTACTTGATATGAATTTGAAATAATATAAACATTTATTATACACCAATAATTGAAAATTTCGTTAATTTTACTAACGAAGAATATCAATTCACTACAATTGAAAGAAATGCGGTATTTATGCATTTTTTGTTTCAGGAAATAAATAACAAAAGTTCGAGCAAAATGAATCTAGACGTATACTCCTTATAATCCTCACTAAAAGATGATAAGGAAACGAAATAATACATCCAATTGCATAAGGTATGCAACTAGCTTTTACACTTGGTGAGACATTCATCCCACTTACATTTTTTGTTTCCAAACGAAATTTCTTGAGTAAGCTTGATGATAGGAAACAAAAAAAAATAATTACGACTTTTCTTTATCAAAAACTGAAAAGAATTTTACTCCTATGTGATGACATTTTATATTTTTTCAAAAAATATCTGAGAAGGAGGAATAAACTTTAGTGATGTCTTCTAAAAGCGACATAATTTCGATTAGAGGTATGTATGATCTTGCACATAGACATTTATTTGGCTATTATTAATAATGCTGTCTATATGGTATGTGAATAATAACAAGTTGTTGTTTTTTATATCAATCACAGCTTTCGACAATTTTTTTTTTTTATTTTTCAGAAATGAAACATAATGTTAAAATCTAAATTAATTTAATAGTTTTTTTTTTTTATGCCCATATTCTATTGAAAAAATAACTCAGATTTGCATTTTTAAAAAGAAAGGAACCACTTTGTATATTTCTTATTATCGTTTAGGACAAGAAAAATGAACTATAATAGCATGAATTTTTTTTTAATTCCATAAATACCAATTCAAGAAAAGAGAAAACTTCAGAACAGAAATAACGAAATTAAAAAATAAATCAACCATTTGAGGGAAACTTAAATGAAGCAAATTTATATATAACACAAAATTTACACATAATTCTGTCGAAAATTTTAATAAATAAATACAAATAAAAAGGACATTTGCCATTATCAAATTTAAATAATTATATATTTTCATTTTATATTCCTAATTCAGGTCTTCCACAACAATTGAGTCCCTCGTAAGTTCTTCGAATTATTTCACATTAAATATCCGTCTGTTTTAAAGATCGATAAAATTCAGATTGATAGATTAATTATTAATAATTTATACATAATCAAATAAATTATAAATTGCTATTATTATCTAGAGTTGGAAAGTCTTAAATTTACCTAAATTATTTTTATAAATTAATTATAGGTAAAGCAAATAAGATCCATGCCTCGACTATCATTAAATCTAAACATAATTATTTTTACTATTAGTGTCATCGATTATAAATCCTAAGTGCAATAAAATCTATACAAAGTTTTACCTCATCACTTGTTGTCTGTTCCTAAAATATGTGATTACATTTTGTTCTCTCTAGTCTGTCAATTGTCCCTTAGATTGCTTTACGAAAGAGTATAGAAAAAAAAATGAAAATATAGTTATTTTTTCACTCACTAACTATTTACATAAAATTTAGAAAAGAACATAGACTGTCTGGAAAAGTTAATCGATAAAACTGAATAAGAAGGTAATAAAAGAAAGGAAGAAAGGTAAGAATCTCGCATATTTTTTTTGAAAAAAATCTAGTTTGTTGAAATTTGGTTTTGTATATGAACATCAAAACTGATTTTTATTATTATATTTTCTACACCATTGGTTTGATTCAGTAGATGAGTACAATTAACAATACAGTTAGTAAGATGTGCACACTATATGCACACATCCACACTAACACCCCTCCCACACACATATAAATATATATATATGTGTGTGTGCCTGTGTGTGTGTGGTAACGAACTTGAGGTGTTCCTTCCTTGCTATGGTTTTCTTATGAAGGAAAGTAATCATTTACAGAGAATTCATTAGTCAACGAAAGAAGTTCTTTAGACTTGTCGTCGGATTTGGTGACCATTTTGATGATTTGACGAGGAACGTGGCGATCCTACGTAAAATATTGATCGAAAAGAAAGTTATGGATCTTTCAAGAATTTTCCGTTTGACGTTACGCCTGTGTGGGACAGGTATAAATATGCCGATAGCCTTAAGATATGATTGCATCACTCTGTCTGTAGAATCTGCTTAGGAGACTGATACGAGAAAAATTCGAAATGGCTAAGCTGATCTACCAATGATAGGGTTGCCGAGTAAGTCTCCTGGAGATTCGGCCTGATTCTATCGGAAATGTATGGATCAGTCTTTGGAGTTAAGGTGACAGATTGGGAAATCGATTGGAAGCTATTGACACTAGAAGTGAACCCTGTCAAGTGAATTTGCAGTAAAACCGCGTGTATTTACAGAGAATAGTCAGTGCCTGCCTGGAAGTGTAAAGAATTACTGCGGAGTTAGTCTGTACCGAGGACTAGTAAGCTGGTGAACTGTAAGTTGCAGTTATAACTGTAACTGTCCGTAAAAGATGGAATTTCTTATGTATCTGTGTCACTAAATTCTGCTAAAGTTTTGTATCTTCTTGCAATGTTAATATCCATGCTGTGCTACCTATGTGTAGTCATGGAGATTTTTGAATAAAGCGATATTTGTCGATATCCTCCGAGTTGGATTTGATTTTTACTTAATCACTTCAATATATATATATATATATATATCGTATATTTCAACAGATGATGTAAGTTACATCAGGAAAAAAGACCCAAATATCCTGGATTGTCATTCAGGAAATACAAAATAATTTTTATTCATATAGATTAAAACCATTATGAAATAAAACAAATCACTCACCATTGTAATTGAAATTCTGCAAAATCATCAGTCACTATCTATGATAAGTAACTCCTTAATTACATCCTCACTTTCTATGAGAAGTGCGTCATATAGGTTCCTTTGTGTACTTAACGAGTCGATTACCGCTTCGTTATAAATATCCCATTACAAATTGTTTTCAATAATATCAATAGCAGCATAAATCTCATATTTTTCGAAGGATTTCTTTGAGATAATTGTTAGTTGAACCTGCGAGTTCGTGATTCGTCAAGTGCGGTGTTGCCATATGTAAGGAAATAAAATTTTTAGAGATCTTAAGAGATTTTAAATTTTAGATTACTGATTTCATTCATTAACCCTACACTGCATGATTTCTTAAATCCGTCTGAAATATATATATATATATATATAATTTTTACAGCAGTATTAGTTAATTAAAAATATTTAAGAAAATTAACTTTACATTTTACTATGTTTTTTGAGCAAAAATTTAATGTGCTACGAATGAATTTAACCTATTGTGTAATTAACTATAATAAATTGAATAAAACCAAATGCACAAAAAATATGAAAAAAAAAATCTTTTTTATTACCAATTTTCATAATATGAAAAAAGCAGCTATATTGATAAATTTTGTTATTTTATGAGGCTGGTTTTGTTTCTGCTTCGAACTTCACTATGTTTATCTTATTTCAAATATGTTGTTGCCGTCTGGAAATAATTATTGGAGCAGGTATTTGTGAAACACTATGTGTTGCCAAATGTCTACACTATGCACTGTAAGGTTAATTATTAACGTCACATTTATAGGCAAATCTATGGCTATTGGCTTCAGACCTCATAAATTTGAAAATAGTCAAGTGATGAGGATTGCACCATATATTTTTCGAAGATTGACAAATGTAATGTAAAGTAACAGTGCTGCAGGGCAGATCTTTAGTAGCATCAGGACTTGATCACACAATTGATCGAAACAATACCAAGCAGCAGCGAGTTCGTGACCACAAAGACTAATTTACCACGGTCAATAAACTTAGTATTGGTACAAGAGAATTCGTCACTTGGCACGTACTTCTATAGGCATCGCTATTAGTTCATAAAAAGTAAATAAATGGAATTTGTTATAGATCCTCTTTGCTAATCCATACTAAATTCACAGACCGTTGATTACTTGAGAGGCAGATATAAGGGCAGAGAGGCAGAGTCTTATAAGGCAGATATATCCTAAACTTATAAGACTGAAGAAAATTTTGTGTGTAGAAAGGGTGATATTAATTTCATTATTAAATATTTAAAACCTTTTAAGATAAATTAATAAAAAGAAATATGTACTTATGCTAGAATAAAATATTCATTTCAAGTGACCTAGTTAAAAAATAACAATAAAAGTGCAAAAGCTTATATTATATATATATATATATATATATATATATACATATTATAGTTTTAAGTAACGTAGTTTTCTAAGCAAATACCGTTGTGGGGGGAGGCGTAATTCTAGAAACACCCTGCAAAACAGTCGTAAGTGTCTGTTATAGTTTATATATGTTGTATTCCACAACTTTACTTTTTTCCAGTATGTTGATTTTCTTGATTTCCTTTCTTCAATTATGATTTTGCTCTTTACTATTCGTGGCCATCATATGATTTTTTAAGCATAATTTCTTTCTTGCTGAAATCGAGTTTTAATTTCTATCAGATTATACAGTGCAGTCAGTTATTTTGATATTTCTATGTGGACCTCAATTTTACAATCATTCTTTCACTTGTACTGTTGTACGCGCAATAGTAGAGTATTTTTATTCTTGAAGAATTTTTTAAATTTAATTATCCAAATCTATTTTATTTTTTGTGTTTAATTTAGTATTTTCAATTTATTTTTGACCTTTTTTTTAATTTAATTTTTCCTTTTTCTGTTTTTGTTTCATTCTGCTTTATTTTTATTACACCATTATTCTCGTACGGTTATTTACTGCTAACAATATACCACACGCACACACACATATATATATATATTATATATATAATGTACAGCAGTTCAAGATTGCGGAACACATTATTTTGTCAGTAATCTGTTAAATATCATACCAAAAAGGCTGTAAGTCATTCCTCAATTATACAATATATTCCATAAAGTAAAATAAATTCGAAATGAAAATCTGTAAGAAATTACAAGAATCAAATTGTATTTTGATAAATAGCTTCTAAAACTTCTCTTCAAAATATAAATAGAATAATATTGTTCTTGTAGAACAAAAGATCGAGTTGTGGTGCACCTCTTCCGTAAGAATTACTTCATAAATCAATTTTATTAAAGACAGTTTTACTGTAATGTAGCCAACTTAATTGCAGAAAGTCGTTTAACGGAATCCGCTATAGAAGTAAATGCAAATAAGTATATAGAATAAATAAAAATATGATAATGCGCTGTTTTATAATGGTAATCTGCAATATGCCATTGAAGTAGATGACCTGAAATAATTTCCTATAACTTGTCAACCTGTGTTGAAATGTAGGGGTACTGATTGCTTTTGCCAAACAACTTTTGCCCAACCAAAAATGAAACGAAAATAAGTAAAGTAATTATGTAAAACAGTTAGAAATGAAGTGAAGTAGGTGAGTTAGGAAATATATTAACTCCGACTGAAAGTAGCGAGAGAGGCTGAAAGAGAGAGGCTGTAGGAGAAGGCAAGCTGAAGCTATAGATAAGCTGATTGAATTAAAGGGTTAGATTAAATATTGCTACAAGACTTCACTTTGCTGTTGTTCTCAACAGTTGATCCAGAGTCTGAGTTGCAGTCGAGGAAGGATTAGTGGTAAGAGTCTGTTAGTTTACTATTGGTGGGTTAATTTGAGGTTAATAGAATTATTACCCGGGAGAGCATAGGGAGTTGTTGTCGCAGTAAATATATGTTAATAAATTACTTAAAGATTGTTCTAGTGTCTCTTTAATTATTGTGTCGTAGTGTTTCATAATTGAATCTAGTGATGAGACAAGATGAAACCCGGGTCGGGCGGGCGTCAGAAATTAATGTTGTATAAATTCATAGTCATTGAAAAGATATTAGAATATTCTTTCTAAATTCATTAATGTATATTCTATATTTTTATATTGTTATATCTGAGTTTATAAATGAAAATAATTTCTTACAAAGCTTAGTCCCTTTATACAATATATTTTTTGCATTCCGCTCCAATGCCTTTATATAATTTAAATCTTCGCAAAACTTGTAATTATTGATTATTTAATTAAAACATCGCCTTATCTATACAAAATTATTATAATATCTAAATTGTAAGAGTTTCAAATGAGTTATATTTTCTAATAGAAATATATTGAAACTTTTGAAGAAAAGACAATCTTTTTACTCCATTGAATTTTTTATCCCTTTTTTTTCAACCGTAAGAAAATAATTTCGATCTTGGAATGTTCGAGAGTGTCAATAGTTTCAAAAGTTTCGGTTAAAGAATGTGCTAAGAGAAATTTATCCAGTTAGTGTCCTGTTCCTATCCCTCCCCTTGGAATCTTGCTATAAAATGAAGTTAAGGCAGCTGCTAAATTTCAGGATCCATCAGACTTCACTTTACAGGTAGTAGTGAAGGAAATTGTTTGGAATTCTTTAATATGTGATTTTCAGGTACCGATTTTGTTGTGAAACTTCTAAAATTGTTACTTATTACTATCAGAAGCTGGGAATGTTTAAGAATATTTTTCATTAATAATTTTTATTTATGTATGATATATATTGGTACATATATTTACTTCTGTAGTGTGTTATGATTTTAAGTTTACTTTATGTATTTGTGATTCAACAAATCTGTATCAAAGTCCGTATAATAACATGATTAACTTTTGCTTGGAAATCGATTTAAATTGTTCACCTTTAATAATAATTTATTAGATTTTGTGAGTAGTTTTTTTCATTATCTTCTTCAACAGTTGAAAAACCTATTTATAGAAATAATTTCCTTGTTTTGAAGCATAATAATTTGAGAAACTGAAAACAGCATTTTATGTACAGAACCGAACTTAAACTTCTTCAGTTTAATCATCCCAAATTTCAGTTAAATAAACTGTAACTTTATATACAAATGACTTAATTTTCATAATTTATTTTTTCTTTGCAACTCACAAAAAGTATTAATATTTAATTATGTATTGAAAATGTAATTAAGGTGAGTCAGGACCCTTAACTTTCGAAAAAATATGTCTAAAATGCTTTTATAAAACTTCTGTATTACGCATATAAATCAACTCAAAAGGATAAACTTTTTGTGAATTTTAAATAGTTTTATGTGTGTAATAATTTATTAGTTGAATTCAAAAAAAATTACTTTAAAAAAAGATTGTTGGCTGTGTTAAAAACACTTGAATTTTTTTTCAAGAGACTTGAGTTTCACTTCACATAAATATACAGTTAAAATATCATGCGAATACGACCAAAATTTTCTGAAATTAAATTTAATATTTGTTTTCAGGTGCAGATTCTATTTTATTTTCAAAATACAATATATACAATTTTCAATATATATATTTAAGGCTCCTGACACCTCTTTATATTTTAAGAAAATAAACACTCTTATAGGTTGATTTACATCCTTTCATGTATATAGCTCCTATAAAAATAAAATGTTAAATTAAATTTTGATAGTGAAAGTAATTTCTCATATTCGTGGGCTTAGAATAATATATATATGCAAACAGTCTGATATAACAATTTATTATTAGCTCGTTAAATTATTTGCAACTTGCATTGTTTACTACATTTGTTTAGATGATTATTGCTATCTTAAAGACGAAGTTTTCCTATTATTATGTATTCTTGAGAGAGAGTTTGTGAAATATTGTGTGTAAATTGAATGAACTAATTTCTTATAAATGTATTGTTATTTTTTTTTTTTTTTTTGACTTTTCATGCTTGGCTCTCACATCAGTTAATCAAATTATAATGATTTGAAACTTTCTTCCTTTATGTACAGTTAATATATATTTGTTTAACATAAAGTAAATGATTTTTTTATTTATGGCTCAAAATATTAATTTAAAATATGTTTGATTGTAAAAAAATCGTCTGCTCCTGATTTCTTGTAGATTGCTATCTGAGTTTGAACACGTTAACAACCTGCAAAAACTTTCAGTATAATCTACAGCTTTCTTTCTTAATAGAATGAGCTATCTTTTTTTATTTCAATTTTAAGAATGTTGCTATTTAACGTTAAATGTAAGGTGTTGAAAGAAACACACATTTTTTTAAAATTTTATATGGCTTGTCTGCTTACAGCATCATTGTGGAGATACCATTTCTAAGACTTCTTGATTTGTGATATTTATATCTTTTCAGATTATTAGTAGATTTTAGATTTCTTGTGTTCCTAATTATGATAATTTAATCAGTCAGAGGTATGAAAGAATTTTTTTTCTCAAAAAAGTGTTCCCTCTCTTAGTTGAGTTGGTACCGGATATGTGAGAAATATTTGCATTTAGATATCATTTTAAAGTGACCTATTACACTCTACAGTTAAAATTATTTTATGCTTCTGTAACCCGTTCACTACCACATGCGATACGCTCGCGTTTGCTCTCCTGTGCCCTGTGTATCACATTAGATACGCTCCGAGATTGACTGCTGCAGACCAACGTATCAATAGAGATACGTTGGATGAGAACGTTTAATTTGATTTTTTTTATTGTTACTATATTGCGTTACAATACCCCGAAATCTATATAGATAGGTTATTTGGAGTGTTGACCTTGGTGATATGGGCTTGGATTTCACTTCTGGCTATCATGAGGGGGTAATTGTTAAAAGCACGTGTTGCGGAGCGGCTCTTTAAAAGTAATGACATGATTTAAAGGGTGCACTTGCTTTAGGTTTGTTTTTTTCTTTCTTGCTTGCTTCTTAGAAGTTCGAAGAAGAATTTATGGCCCTTTATGGGAGTTAGGGCTTTTGGTAGCAGATATTCTCAGCTGTTCGTTTCCTTCTGTCGAGAAAGTACGTATATGACACTGAGATTTACTAATTAATGAATGAATCTCACAATGAAGTTAGGGAAAATAATCTAAATCTGTACTTAGTCATTAAAGAAAGAAAAAAGGACGAAGCAGATGTGCCCTTTGCTCAAATTCTGGCGCGAAGAGTCAAAATATTTGTGTAAGACATGTGACGTTGGACTATGCACTGAATTTTTTTTTTTTTTTTTTGATAAAATACTATACAGGAAAATAAGATTAAATTTTTTTATACCTTAATGTTCTATGTAAAGGTATATTATTACACTGTGAAATTTATGTAAATATACGATTTTTATGTAACCATTTTATGTAATAAACATACAATTTTCGATTAAATCTTTCGTATTTATTAAGTTAATGCAATTTAAATAATATAAGCAAAAACCAAAATATTTCAATGAATAGCCGATTTTGGAGGAATTTTTTTCTCGAATTATGCTTAATATCTAAAATCGTCTGGGCACAGCGTGACACTCTGCGGTAAAAAGCCACGGACCCAGAAAGGCACTTCGTTTTTCTCCTTCCCGTAGCGAAAGGGATAAAGGATACTTATGCATAAACAAAAAATATTTTTTTTCTTTAAGTAACCCCTAAGTATTAAGAACTAACCTTTTACATGAAAAAAATAAAAAAATAATACTAAAATTTTCAAAAGTTTAAGGTACTGCTATTTTTTTCACACAAAGATAATAACAGTAACATTATTTAAAAAGTTTGCTCACTACCTTTTGTGCACTGATTTACACCTGAAGAGTAAAATATTTTATATATTCATAGAATATTATATTTAAATAAAATTGGATATCCAAATATCCCAACATATCAGAAAAATCATATCTATTTTCAACTCAAATTTAAAAAAAAACTTTTTAACTAAAAATTACGTTTACAGTTCAATAAAATGATCAAAATATCATTATCAGACACACAAAAATTATCTAAGTTATACGAATAGTATTAAAACATAAATTTTACAATAAATAAAGTATTAAATCCTGTATTTTATTTTCCTCTCTATGTTCCGGTACCCTTAGAAGATAATACGTCCGTAATAAAATGCCTATCTTACTTTAAAGGTGAAGAATTCTATTTTACGTAGATAATAAATTTTGTCTCTTTTTGGTTCATTAATACAATACACTAAACTAAATATTTCTGAATTTTATTACATATATTTTAATTTAAGACTACTTTTGATTTTGGGTTACTTACAATCTAATTTTAATGGTAAATATAATTCATTTTATTGAAACTAAAATAATATGAAATTAACTGAGTTTGAAATAGATTATTTGAGTTAAAAAGAACGATAAGTTTTATATTAATGAAAGACGTAATGCAAAATATATAATTATTATTTTCTTTTTTGATAAATGCAGTTTTCTTCACTTTCTATGTATCAAATATAATTTACATGAAATTAAAACAAAAATAAAGAGCATAATAAACAATCAATGAATTTCTAATAAAAAATTGTGAAGAAATTATTTCATGTACGATAAAATAAAGTTATACTTTACTTCTCGAAAAGATACTTTTCTTAAAGGATAATTTCTATCCAGTGAATTTAATGACAAATGACATCCTGTTAGAATAGGAGAATTTTTAACAGAAATAGTATCAGAAGAGTCATACCAGGTGGAAGTAATGACTTTCAACGTGACTTACTTCACCATTGATTGCTTGTTTCAGTCTTTTCAGAAGATTCCATTATTACTTTTTTTCACACTAATTTTATTCCGTCAGACCTTCAAGTTTATTTTATAATGGAATAAACTATGATTGTAATTTCCAAAAGAATTTAATTATTTTATCTTCTTTTCTGTCAAAATGTAACGAAAATCTTTTAAAGGTCATTAAATATTGAATTATATCATTACAATGACAAAAATAAATATATTAAATTTTATAGGAAATCGAAATGAACATCAAATGTTTAAAATATTTAACAGCTTCGAAATAGATTAACAGTTATTCTGTGTATAATATTTTCATGATTAACTTTCTACGAAAATTGCCTTGATATAAAAATGCAAGAAATGCTTTAGAAATGTTATTATTTAAATAGAGACAGATCATATTATCCGAAAAATATATCTATGGAAATTGTAACATTCTTAAGAAAAGCAGTTAAATGAGAATGAAATGAAGACCTAACATTTCTTCTAGTTTCAATTACAAAATCTTCTTTTAATAAAATGTATTTAAATACATATTGGTTTCTTTTAAGAATTTTATAACGTTTCGAAAATAATACAAGTTTCTTGTAGCTTATCGTATTTACATAATGCATATTCTAGATATATTGATTCCGTCATTTAAATATCATAGATTTCTAGTAAAATGGTACAATGGATACAATGAATTTCCAGCAGTTCTTAAAACTGAATTGGGTATGAGATATTTTAGAAATTTCTCACGTTTAAGTATATTCATCTGTGTCTTTTATATTAAGTTTATTTAGATTATTACCTATATAAATCATGTAAAATATAGTTTTTCATCTATAAGAGTAAAAAACCTAAGTAAATATCATAAATGTTTTAGTTTTCTGAGATATTCTTTAAATTAAAGAAATAGGCACAATTAAAGGAATAAAACATTATAAATATAATTTCAAATAAGAGCGAGTCGGAAAGATATTTTTGTACGTCCCAAAAATTAGAGGGATAGAAACATCCAGATTCTTATTGAATTAATTACAATGATATTACTAAAATCTCCTTCGAAAGAAAAAACAATATTGCAGAATTTATTACGAAGCAGTAAGGTAAAAGGTGCTTTTTCATAAGAGAGAAAGAAAATGGAATGTTTTAATTACTATCCGCGTTTTTGGTTCTTTAATTAGTGTTCTGAAGTAGTTTCTCCCATAAATTAAATGAACTTTTGATCAATGAATGTTATCCTCTCAATATAACTTTGAGGAAATTTTTTGTTGTCAGTCAGATAAACGTGAAAGAAAAATTACTCCAATTATTTTAGGCAATATTTGTTAAATATTGAAATATATAGTGTAAGAAATTTCACTTAATTCCAAATGAATATGAATAAAAGATTAATATGTGAATAACAATTTAAAGAAAGAAAATATTATTAATTAAATTTATTTTCGTTAGGTTGCTTAGAAGTAAGTAATAACATAGAGATTCAATAATGCAATATACGAACTAATACGTAAATTCCTATTTCTTTTCTTTAATAAAACGAAGTCTTAGCTTTTAATTAAATTAATTGAGATATTTCTTATAACTAGAAATATTTAGAGAAAAAATATAATAATATATTTCCATCATTATATATAAATATATATATATATATATATATACACTCAAGAGCCAAAACATTATGACCACCCCTACATTTTGCAATGAACTCGCCTGGATGACGTGGAAGGCACGTGATCAGGTTGAAGTGGTATTTAACTGCTGCTGGAGAGTCTGAAGAATCATTCTTTCACTTACTTCTGTGTGTGATGGGAAAGACTGCGAATCTAAACAACTTTGATAGAGGGCAGATTGTAATGGCTCGAAGACTCGGAACAAGTATTTCCGAAACTGCACGACTCGTGGGTTGTTCGCGATCTACAGTTGTCAGTACTTATGCAAAGTGGATGAATTACGGTGAAACCAGCAGTAAACGACATGGTGCTTGGCGTCCACACGCTGTCAAAGAAAAAGGTCGTCGGAGACTGTCTCGCATGGTAAAGCAAAACCGGAGCCAGACAGTGGCTCATCTTACAGCCCAATACAATGCATGGCCAAGTAGAATAGTATCGGAGCACACTGTTCAGTGGACACTGTTGGATATGGGGCTACGCAGCAAACGTCCCACTCGTGTGCCTTTGCTGACCAAGTGTCATCACCAACTGCGCGTGCGCTGGGCACGGGAACATCGTGACTGGACCATGGATCAGTGGGAGAAAGTTGCCTTGTCAGATGAATCACGGTTTGTCATTCATCACGCCGATGGCCGTGTCAGGTTACTCCGTCTTCCAGGCGAACAGTTGCTCCCTCAATGTACAGTAGGTCATACACGTTAGGGGACGTTCTCTTGAGCACCTCTGGGACCTGTGGTTGTGGTAGAGCACACCATGAATGCTACAGGGTATCTGAACATCATTGTGGACCAGTTGCACCCTTACATGGTCTCTGTTTTTCCAGCTGGAAATGGAATTTTCCAACAGGACAACGCCCCGTGTCAGAAGGCTAAAATTGTGTTGGAGTGGTTCCAGGAACATGATGCTGAATTCCAGTTAATGTCCTTGCCGCCTAACTCACCGAATTTCAATCTGATAGAACATATTTGGGATGTCATGGGACGGCAGCTCAGAGTTCAAAGACCACCAATTCGAAATATCTCGGATTTGCATGACCGTTGCTTAAACATCTGGTACAATCTGTCTCCGATCACCTACCAAGGACTTGTGGAATCCATGCCAAGGTGGGTTGAAGCTGTGTTGCGCGCCAAAGGTGGGCCAACATGTTATTGACAAGTGGTCATAATGTTTTGACTCTTGAGTATGTATGTATATATATATATATATATACGCTCATGGACAAAACAATTAGCGCACCAAGGAGTCTTCAAAATTATACGAAATATTACATACGTAATGATTGCTTGGATATAAGTAAATGATTAGAAAATCAAAGAAAAATGATCAATTATTTCAGAGAAAAAGACAAAAGAAAGGAGGATTTAATAATCTGTTGAATTCCCTATAGCGCGAATACTCGATGCGATAGGATCGGGCATTGAGGCATAAAAGTTCTGTGTGATATCACTGCTGAGATTGGGTCTGGATTCGTCGCTGAAGACGACCTGGTTCCATTCCGCTGCAGTCCAGTTTCCTCGTGCGTGGCACCACTCCAAACGGAGCCACCGATGTGTGGGCGTTTAGATAAGCACACGTAATGGGTGCCGCGATCAAAAAGGTCCTTCAGCCAGGCGCCTTCGTATGGTTCGAGATGACACAGGAGCCCCTAGAGAAGGTGCTACCTGTGCCTGGATGGCGGCCGATGGAGCAGTAGGCTGTACGCGTGCATTTCTTATGATGTGGTGGTCTTCTCGACGAGTGGTCTGTCGAAGGAAACTTGAGCCTGGTCTTCGTGTAAATGACATCTCTCAGATCCACTGGTCCCAACACCTCCTCACAACACAATGAGAGCGGCCTAATTGACGAGATACTTGCCTAGCTGACTACTCAGCTTCCATAATGCCGATAATTCTCCCCCTCTCAAACTGCGACAGCTGCTCATATTGTCATCAAAAACCACGTAGTGGCATGTCTGCCTCATCTCTTCCTTTGAAAATGATTCAGCACATTTAAACAAGCTTTGGTTACCTTTTTTATACTCCACGGAGAACGACGTTAAATGCCCTCTACCGGCTATACGTAATGCGCAATCACTCTGCTTTTCTAATCATTTGCATATCTTTACGACATATGCCTTCATGCCAAGTTTTGTTACGATCCCACAATTATATCTTGGAGCTCTAATTTTTTTTTGTCTAAGAGTGAATATATATATATTTATATTGTAATCTTAATAATTTAGTGTTAATAATAGATATAATTGTAATCTTAAATAATCTAATGTTGACGTGGGAGTTCAGTTGATAAACCAAGTCTAGAACAGACGAACACAGTTATCTCCGCTGATCTTATGAAAAACGTGGATGTCAGAGTGAAAACAGATTGACATGTCACATTACGAATATTGTCGGTGAAGTTGCATGTCAGCATAGGAACAATTTGGATGTTTGTTAAAAGCAGGTTACGTTCTCGGAAGGTGTGTGTGTGTAGTGGGTTCCGAAGTTGCTCACCGACCAGCAAAAGGAACTGCGTATTGGGCTAGCACTTCAACATCTGTTTTGGTACCATAAAGACTCCATTTTCCTGGAGCATATCGTCTCTGCTGAAGAGAATTGGTGTCATCACTGCGAGACAAAAACAAAGCGGGACAGCATGCGTCGTCACCTCCTCCTAAAAAGTTAAAAGCCGTGGTGGCAAAGAGTTGCTATAAATATTTTTCGACGTCTAAGTTTAATTACTTGTTGAATTCTTCGAGCACAGAAGAACCATTAACTCCGATGTGTGGTGTTAGACACTCTGAAGCCTATGTAGATCCATCAAGAACAAAAGACCAGGGCTGCTCATGGAGGGTGTGGTTCTGCTTCGTGATAACGCCTGTCCATACGTTCCAGGATCACACTCACGGAACTGGCTACGTTCAAGTGAGATCAGCTTGATAATACGCCCTACAGCCAGGAAATGTCACCCTGCGATTTTTATGTTCTCGTTCCCAGGAAAAATGTCTGAAAAGGAAGCGCTTCAACTCGATGATGAACTGAAGTACGCTATGAAGAACTGGGTCTCGTTACGGCCACAGGAATTCTGGGAACATAGAATCTTTTGGGCTTTAATCAATGGAATAGTTGCGTTCAGATCTATGGTGTATACTCTGAATAGTTTTCATTTATATCCACAGCTCCATTTGGCACCCTTTCTCTGAACACCCCTTGTAAACAATAACATTGAAAAAACAGTACATTTAATGTTCTAACAGGCTTTAAACAGTTAAACTTGGTTTTCAAAAACTATAGGCCTAAAAAAACCCATGAACAAAATATTGAATTAAAAATTGATTAAAAACCAAAATTATCATTTAAAATAATGCTTAAAGAAAATGTCCAAATATTAAAAATTAAATTATCATTATAAAAGTATGTATCTTGCTCTTAAAATGGAAAATTTTTTGAAACCATTTTAAATATATTGAAAAATGTCTTTTTTGTACATTTTCAATCACGAATATTGCTTTAAAAATTATGAAATGTTATAATATAAATCACACATGCATTTCTTGAATGCTTGAGATTTCAGTAGTAGACTTGTAATTTCACTTACACGTTCTTAATTATATCTCTTATAGACATTTTAATATTCTGAATATATATATATATATATATATATATCCCTTGATGGAAAACATTTATTAAATTATGTTGTAGATTTCATTCATAATTCTGAATTAATTTTATCACAAAAATAATACATAAAAGAAAATAAAAAAAATGGTATATTTTTTTGAAACGTTAAATTTTACTGCCTATAGAACCTAGTATAATGCAACTGATATTCTAATTAATCGAAATAAATATCAACGCATATGTCCCCTAATTAACTATGTCCACCTTATTTTTTGTTTCATACATGTCTTCAAACACGCACACACACGCACACGTATATATATATATATATATATATATATACATACACACATACCAGAATTAAAAGTGACTAATATTTTCCTGGATATGTATAAACAATTATGTTTACATTTCATAAAAAAAGATATTAAATTGTGTTTTACGTAGTTTACATGTAATTCGTGATTAGATGGAACGGTTTGTAAAGGACCTTGATATGAAATATGTTTATAGTAAATTTATAATTTTCATGAAATTCGTTAATTAATTTTAGTAATTCAGAATAATTTATTTTTCAGCATAATTTACAGAGAAAAGAAAGCAAAGTGAATTTCCATTTTTCACTTACTTTGCAAAAAAACTAATTTGAGATTCTCATGAAGTAGAATAGCTCTCTCTCTAAATATGTAATCAGAAAAAAATGTTTCATTTTACATTAAAGAATAAGACTTGCCCTCCTTGTTTTAATTTTCTTAAGGAATAAATTTTGTTTAACAATTTGATACATTTTTAAAGTATTATGAAAGCTCAGTACACAAAACACATTTAAAAAATTAAATTTTCGTTAAAAGATTTGAAGCTAATATATGAATTATGAAATTTAATCAATACATTTGACCAAAAAATTAATATCTTTCTGGAGTAAAGAAAAAAATAACGAAAGCTCCAACAAGACCTTTCTAGACATATCCCCAAACTGTCTTCATGAAACTGAGAAACGGAAAAGAAATACTACATCAAATACTTATGGCGTAAAACAGGCTTTTACACTTGGTGAAGAAATTCTTCACGCTCATAGAAATTTTTTCACAACAAAACTTTCTTAAATAAGCGTGGCGACAAAAAAAAACCCCAAAAATGCGAGCATTTTTTGTAAGTTAAAATGAAAAGTATTCTACATCTTTCTTCTGGTATTTTACATTTTTCTGTGAAAAGTCTGAAAAATAAAAGATTATTGGGTGACATTTTGCGAAAGGTACATGACTTAGTTCACAAATATTTAAACACTAGAAGGCATGCTCTTATTTTTTCCACTTTTCATTATCTTTTATGAGTGAAGGTATATTATTTTCATCCAATGAAGCTCTATTTGTTCATATCTATTGAAAGCTTCAGAATCGCTTCGTTTTTATGAGAAGTTAAATAAAATTTTAAAATTAACATATTCTTAATAAAATTTTAAAAATTTAATTTCCTTAAGAAGGGAAATCCATTGTGTTATATATGTAAATTTCTTGTATTTTTTTTAAATATATTAGCCTCGGATAATAAAATAGAATTATTATTATTATTTGAATTTGTTACTATTTTGCCTTCAACACCAAATAAAAGTTTCATGCATTTGTATAAAATCTGGTTTACGAGTATAAAAAACGCAATACCATGAAGAATTCAAGGCATTTTGGAAGCTTACAGCAATTTATAATATGTGTTTTTCCTAAAAATGATTATAATTTTATAGTCAATTAGCAAGCGTGAATTGAGCTGCAAATTTTTCATTTAAATACACTGCTGGCTATTAAGATTACACCTCCAAGAATGAATGATATGATGAACGTCAAAATCTCATGAACAGGGAGAAGAGGTTAGGATATGCAAATGATTAGTATTTCAGCGCATTTAGACGAAACAACAGGAAGAAAAGGGCATCTGAAACATTGCATAAAAGAAAAGATGTGGCGTAGAATTCTCATTCGGAAATCGCTTTCTAAAGTTAGATTTTATAATGAACTTCGTGTTATGCCTCGAATAAGGAGAAGAAACTCTTACCAGAAAGTGTCTTAATTCGACAGAGGCAGTGTCGTTGAGTATCGAGAGTGTAAATTATCGCTCCGTGATATTGTTCGTTCCACTTTTCGAAATCCAATCATTGTCATGCGAATATGGAATCAATGCGCTGTTGAGGGTCATTCTGAACGGCATGAATGATCTCGACGCCCTCCAATGAATAACGCCCGAGAAGACTGACAAAATGTGTGTTCGGCTCTGCAAAACCGAAAAACCACATCACGGACCATTTTCCAGAGAATAGGAATGTTTTTTGCAGCATCCTGCAGTATGCGCTCGTATGGTGTGACGATGTTTGCAGCAGCTTGAATTGTCATCACGGCGACCGTTATTTTGGCTTCACTTAATAATACAGCTCAGAGAAAGTCGCTGACTTTGGTGCTCCGAATTACAAAGCTAGATACAGCATAGGCATAATGTCGTCTTTTCAGAACGAGTTTTGGGCTTACGTGTTCGGGGCCATTGTTGTATCTAGCTTTGTCATTTGGCACACTAAAGTCACCGCCTTTCTCTGAACTGTATTGTTAAGTGAAGCCAAAATAACGGTCGCCGTGCTGACAATCTAAGCTGACAAACCTGGATAAGTGCTCTAATATAATGTAATTTGTCAAAAATATGTTAAAAGTTCCTTCATTGTTCCATGGACAGAATGACTGTCACCAACTACTTCCGCAATATTTCACCACTTCCTTTAACTAATTGACGCATCTATTTCTCTAAAGCCAATTCTCTTTGCACTGGCATCACTATCACAGTAATGCATTCCGTATGAAATGCTAATGCACGATAGAAATATCGCTTTATGAATGATTATTACTGAACCCTGTTCAAATTGTGTTATTTTCTCATAATGCTTCCTGTGTTATCATCGATGGGTCTAGAAATTTGTTGAGACATCATTAAATACTTACAAATATTCATGACTACCATCTACATCCTATTAAGCATCTACACTATTGTCTATAAAAATTGCAGCAACATGAAGGAAAGCAAATGCAAAAAATATATTTACTATATATAAACATTATGGCTCGAAACATAATGAATAAATCTATAGGCAGATTGGTGGCCTACAGAGGTACGAAATTAGTAGAAACAGCTGCAAAAACCTAGAATGTTAAAATTGTCCTGACCGGTTAAGTATTGAGTCATACTGGGTTTGGATGAAGGAAAATGACCAACTCATTACAAGCTGCTTCAAGTCTATGCCACACTTCACCAACCGTATTAACCGGAGATGTGCGGCGAGCCAATCTCTTATCTACCCATGACCAGATGTTTTCAGTGGGGGAAAGATCTGAAAACCGTGCAGGGTAGGACAACAATAGAATATCCTGTGTATAGACGAAGGTCAGAAGAAGACGTGCAGCATGTGGCCTTGTATTATCTTATCAGGAGATGGCGTTTGGCAGGACTGGAAGAAAGGGCATAACAACTGCACGCATGATGTCAGAAATGAACCGATTTGAATTCAAATAACCGTCGATCCAAACTAGACATGTGCGTGTCGTGTTCCAAATGGCTGCAGAAAACATCACACCTAGTGCAAGTTTTACCCAACATTTATTTTATGTCTGCTGCACCGTGAACATTGTTTGAGAGTTCCTTTGTAAAGCATCCCCCCCTGACGAATATTAATGACCCTGAGTGTTGCATTATTGACTTTGATACTTGCACGCCTTTTTTCTAAAATGTGTCTCTACCGACGAATCCAGCTTTAATTCCGGTTCAGTGGTGGCCACATTCGTATTTGACGATTTGCCTGTGAAATGACACCTAACGGAGAATTTCGTTTAAAATCACACTAGAGGAGAGGAGGTATGCCTTTGGGTATCATAGACATAATCTTCTACGTTTTGTAGGTAATTTCAACAGCAACCGGTGCATCAGAGAAGTTACGGTGTCCGAAGTTATTCCTTTCCTTCAACGAATAATGGAGGCATATGGTTACAAGTAAATGTTCGTCCACGTGTTTATCGGAATGCTCATACCAACTACTTATAACAGACAGAATATCTTCCTTGGCCTGCCTGATCTAAGGATATGTTGGTTAATCTACAAGTCAAGGATTATATCAATAAGTACAATCAATGTCTTTTTTGCGGAGCTCATCTTGTAACAAATACAGATGAATTTTAGTTTGGAATACAAGCAATTTCAAAAAGTCGAGTAGTGATTCAAAATAATTCCATTATTTTGCCTATTGTATAGAAGCATTTATTGTTGTGGATAATACAAGGGCGATCAACCAGCGGCCGAAGGTACACATCACTGTGGCACAAGAAGAGAGTGCAAAGTGAAAGAATTATCAGTATCCATTACAAGAAAATATAGCTCCATAAAATTACCTTAAGATTTCTTGCACGAAATTATCTTTCACTATCCTCATCTCCTTCCGTTGAGTCTGAACATTATGCAAATTAGAAGCGCGTGATATTAGCTTGATCTCTAAGCGGGTTAACATTTGTGATTTATATGCCACGACGCATGTGGCCTGAAATAGATAACAAATAGTGGGGGTTATTTAGTGGCCAGGGTTCAGTTCTCTTTTATCATAACCAACTATAATCTGGTTTCAGAATGTTGGTTTAGTTGATTCAACTCAGTTGTTAAATCTGAGATTCTAGCTTCGAATATCATTTTTGTGTTTTTAACAAGTTGAGATGAGAACGTGAGTGGTGCTTCAGCTTGTATAATCGCCTGGTGGAATGAGTTGACTGAGTGTGAGGAGAGACAAGCGATTCCTGTTTAAAATGTACACATTATATAAATGTTATATTTAACCTTCCGATTGGTAATCTACCACTTTGACTAAAATCAGCCTTATTTTCCTGAAGAACTCAAATAAATAGGAGATTATCCTTATGATTCAATCAGATGGACTACGATCGCAAACGTGCATAACTCCATACATCTCAAATTGCATTATTTTTGCATAGGTTTTATGGTGAAAAATTGATCGGACTTTGCAAATGTTTCTATAAATTAAGTGAAGGAAAAAAATAGTTATTGACTGGCTGTTTTAATACCTTCGGCTTAAGAAAAGTAAATATACTTTTAAAGTATTATTGAACCTTTCTTCTCATAATTTGAATGTTCTTTAATCAAAATAAATAATGTTTTAATAAGTGAGTTAATTTTAAATATTAATAAGTAAGTAATAATAAATAATTAACAAGAAATATTTTATTTATATCATTTTCAATGTTGTTAAAAAATAAGCAGTATAAAAATTTTGAAATTTTACCATATTTTTGCGTCTGATCATAACTCTGCTCTAAAAAAGCACTATATCGATAAGAGAAGATTATTCAATGATTAATGGACATTGAACTTTTTTTAATGAAAAGAAGAGTAAGACACTCTGTTTAATCCATCATGTTATCATACCTGTCTCGAAAAAGTATATTTAAGATTTCATTAAACGAAAAAACATGCCTACTGATCAAGAAGATTTTCCTAAAGATAAGATATAGCATTAATTAAACAGGCCTTGAATCCCATAGAAAGTTTTTTTCAACAAAATTATGATTTAGATGAAACATTTTGTGAGGATCAGTTACGTAGTTGTAACTTTATCATCAAAAAAAAAAAATCAATAATTATTTCGGATGTAATGAGCAATGCAATGCCCGTTTGCTAAAACGTTACAATTTCCACATATTAAATAAAAAAAACACTACATCCAAGTTTATTCTTTACTTTGATTTCGTAAAAAGGGTGTTGTAAGTAATTTTTTTTTCTCAATTTCTTAAAAATCTATTTTCAAATTAGTCCATATGATTTATGAATTAAGTAAAAGAAAGCATTTATTAATTTACTGTTGATTTTACTCATAACAGTACACCTTATAAGCTAGTGAAAACTTTAAACAATCTAAACTGCTTATTGATAATTTATTATTCATTGTATAAAACCATTTAAATATGATTGTTTAAAGAAGTTAAAAACAAAAACTAATAAAACATGAGACAAAAAATGCATTTTCGAGATTAGAAAATTTACATTTTACATTCATTATTTCTTTATTTAAAATAGAAATATTGTCTGATGTTCTTTATTAATCAACGATTTGCTTTGCTGTGTAGACATACCTAGCTCTCAGAATGATTAATGAAAAAAGTTTGTTATTCTGCATACAGAGTAATCATTACTTATAGTCCAGAGAATGATAAAAATAAAAATAGAATCGTGCATGAAATAAATAACTTCTGATTCGTGATTTATATGCAAATCATTTGTTGAAAGAAATGATAGAATGGGTCATTAGTTTTAGCTAAGATAAATAGTAGTAATAAATGCACAATATGTCAAATGCAATAATGGGAATTAGAAATATAAAAAAATCTCCAAATGCATTTAAAGCATAATTTTTAATCTAATGGAAGATATTTGTTATGCATTAATTATTCTTCATAACATACATACATGCATATGTATACATATAAGTATATATATATATATACATATATGCAAATATTTATCTGCAATTATAATTTTAAGCAGATCGCCATGAAATTGCTGAAAAGGAGTATTTGCAATCAGTACAATGAACATGAATTCACTAGAAAGGTGATGTGTATGTAGATATCAGGAACAGAACGTCATAGGTGACGTGAGTGAATGCAAAACAAGTGTGGTTGGCGAATGCAGTTCGAAACTACAATAAACAGAAGAACGGAGACGTAATTAAAGGCAATAGATGCAAATGCAAGTGAGTTCTTTCGTAAAATATGGCTAGAAAAAATCAGTACATTTGAAAAGTTCGGACTCAACAAAGGTGTCCTTTCGTGCATTTGTAAAGCTATCTAAACCATATAAATAGTGCCAGAAAGGTTGGTGGTGTCGGGCCTAGGAAAACAACTACAGTGGATGACCGATATATCAACCTGCACGTGAAAAGATCCCGATACCAGTCAGCAGCAGTCAATTGCTCAGCAACTGTAAGTTCAGTAAAGAGTTTTTTTCTTTGACTCCATACAGTATGCATTGTTTTCATTTTTTCGCAACTATGCTAAGTACAAAGTGCTGCTGTCATTTCTGAATTTCATATTTCTCAGATAATTTCTCGTGGAATTAGGGAAAAAAAACACCTGTTACTTAGGTTTGGAAAACGAGTATATATATACTAGTTGCATTCAAAAAGTAAGTTACACTCGAAGCATGTAGGTCTAAAATACTTACCTGGTACATTTTTAAAAGCACTACAATATAATATAAAGCAAACTTCTTTACATAATCTCCCAGTCGCTGCAGACATTTATTGGAAGGTTGCGCTAACAGTCCATGGTTCTGGAACCAGCTTAGAACAGATGTCAGAATTAGGACATGGTGGTTAAATTTGTCATCCACCCAAGTGTTTTTCGACTTTGCCAAGCACGTGAAAGTCGAAGGGTACTATATTCTCTTCGAGACGGCACGCCTTTGGTTAGGACGTTTCCTAGAGATGGAGGAGAATCGAAAGGAACTCTCTCACGGGACGGGGACTTTACGTCACTAAGTCTAATTTTAGAATATAAATTACAAAATAAATGTTTTCTTCTTAATGTTAGGTTTTTTGGTAACATTTTAGATTATTATTTAAGTTATTATATGTTTTAAAATCAGCAATTTTAATAATTATTTTACAATATTTTACAGAAAAATCCATGTAAATATAATGCTTTTCTTAAAAAATAATTTTCGAAAGAACTATTGAAACTATTCCAAAGATTTATCTAATAAATACATTAATATACTTTAAAATTAATAAAAATATATTATTTACACGAAATAATACATTTTTAAGTGAAAACTGAATGCAATACTTCTTGAAGCGCTTAGAAACGCAAATTCTTGTGTCCTCCATGTATGACAAAATTTCCGCATCAGAATCACTAAAAATATTTCTTTTAAACCTTTCAGAAAATTAATTATTCTCTCATCATTAATTGTCTATTTGTCCGTGAGAGTATATTCTTCTGATAAGCAACCCTTTCTTGCCATTATAAACAGAAGTCAAAGCTTTCCGAAAGAAAAAAAGAGAAGTAAACGAAATGCATCAAATTGTACCACAAAATGATGCAATAATAATTGTAAAACTTTAAAAAGAAAGGGAAAAAATTACTCAATAAAAATCAATAAAAACGTTTTTGGAGAGAAACGAGAAACGTGAATGTACATCACGTGGAAGCCAACTTCAGTTTGTTTACGTTACGCTTTCTCTCATCTTCCACAACAGCTAGTGAGCAAAATACTGAATCAAAACAGACTGTGAACAAAACGAAGGTTAAGATCTTAAAACTATATTCAGCTAAAAAGCAAAGGACACGGAGCGGAATCTAGAGATTTTTAGAAAAACGTTCCACCTTAAAAGGGCAATAAGCATCACCAGGTTCCTGAGCTAATTCTCCAGTCATGCGTATTTGGTTCCGACCAATTGTGAACGACAATCACATGTAATGAGTATTTAGCACGTCCGTACCGAAAGAGATATCCGTAATGTACGTTGGATGTGTGTGTGTGACTCAGCATTCATGGTTTTGCATTTCTGCGTAAATTTGGTGTAGAGAACTACATCGCTTTCGAAAAAACCCTTATACATGACTGATGGGGAATCTGTGGATGTCTCACGTCTGATGTGCTCACCGTTGTTGGCTTTCTCCGTTTATCCGTAGTGGTTAGGTCAATGCTGCCTTTATTGAACTGCTAGGGGAAGGTGACAATGCATGTGTCTCATTCACTGCCAATATTTCACGAAGAATTTCCTACTTCATAAAATGTTTTGCTCACAAAATAACGTATTGTTTCACAGACTTCTACGTTGAAGCAAGTTTCTAGTTTACATGACATTTTTTTCCCTCGAACTACCTGGCAATGGTTGCCAACATCCAAATTAAATTACTATCATTACAAACTGTTGAACTCAACGTCAGCGCAAGTTTCGCTCCTGTTATATATATATATATATATATGGAGAATGTTTATATTCTGAGATGCCTTCCAACACCAGTCTTTCGAGGCGAAAGCATGGAAGGCGCAAGCTCCAGCACAGCAAGCGCAATCTAGACGGGAGAGTGCGACCAACAGAGAAAGACGTGTGATCTGATAGTTCTTTAAATGTATAATCAATAGTTCTATTTTGACTTAGTAAATGCTGTACAATACTATATAGTTTAATTAAATCTCATCTTTTAAAAATCCATTTTGTTATTGAATCCAGAAAAACCCTAGACATCTTAATATGAGCCATGAACCCCATTTCTGTATTTAGGATTCTACATATATATATATATATATAT
>BMAW01050553.1:63630-97677 GCA_019974015.1 Nephila pilipes
TTTATATATATGGAACTTTTGAAAGAGTTTTATATTGTCTTTATTTATATTGAAAAAGTTACAGTGTAAGCACACATTACGAAGAATAAAGTTGAAAATGGTTTGTTCACAAGTTAGAAAATTATTTACTTTAATTAATATTATATGTCTTGGTAATTTTAACTATCTACAAGGATCCATACTGCCAAAACTAAAACTTTTCAGGCTTGCATCAGAAGGGGTTTTGTATCGATTTAGTTTAGTGGTGATTGTACTACTTCTACTGACTTGCTGCTGAAAGAAAACCCATTGATTTCTCTGGTTAGGTTGTGGTATTTGTTAAAAATAGTTTTGAAAAGAGTCTGAAATTCTTCTCATTTTCAAATGAAAATAAATCAAAAGTATATATTTAGTAAATGGACAAAAAAAGAAAAAATAATAATTTCATGTAAGAATTGAATCTTAATTAATAGAAAAAAATAATGTATTAATTTTAGCTATACGTGAATCCTTTATTTCATAATAATTGTCAAAACTAACTTAACTTCTAGAAAAAAAATATTTTCCGATGGAAACTATTAATTTGAATTTCAAAACTAAAGATAAATGCTGAATTTCCGATTCTTTATAGTAGTATATTCCATTATAACATAGTTGTTTGGTACATTGAAATCGAATTAAAAAATCCCGGTTTACAGGAATTTTTTAATAATAACTATTTTTATAAAAAGTATTTTTCTTGATAAGCTTAATCATATTTTTTAATATATATTCTTAATATAATTAAATGGTAAATTTAATTAGAATTTTAAATAAATTCAGAAAAAAATAATATTTTCCCCATGATAAGAATAATCTAACTGTAATTATTTGCGGAATTGCTAGTTGTGATGCCTCGGCTTCACTACTATCATGTGTTGAAACCATTGTAACTTGATAAAGTTTACGCATGAGAGAGATTGTATAAAAAATCAAACTGATATTTATTAGATGTTTAAAATTATTCAAAACTCTATATGCGTATTACAACTTGGATCAGAACACTTCACGCGTCCGAAATTAAAGAGTAGAGTACTTATTTGACCAATATTAGAAGTTAGTATAATTTAAGAATGAAGTTATCCTTAATAATCTATAATATCCTGGAAATTTCGTAAAATATATTTCTTCTGAGCATAAGAACACATCAAATTTTGTTGTTCACTCCTCATACGCTCTCTATTATTCTAACTGAAAGCTTTCCTCCGCTTATAAATGCTATCCTGTCAGTACATCCCCCTACATTTCAATATGTTTATTCTAATTTACTTAAGTCGCATTTCATTCGTAAGCAGATGCTCTCAAATCAAATAACGCCATAGGAAAAAAACCAAAAGGTTAATTAAACGGAAATACGCATAAGCATGCTTACACAGTGTCATGGATTTTTTTTAAAAAGTTTTAATTATTTTACTAAAACAAAAACTCAAAAATGGGATTTGCAGTTATAAATCTATGATTACAATTAATAATTTCGCTTTATTGTGTTACTGATAGATTAAATTATAGTGGCCTGATCTGTTGGAGATAAATTGCCTTTTAATTGATCCAAAAGGGAATTTCTAGTTCACTTTTTTGAAGTGTATGTATGTTGTTGTTGTTTCCAATCCTGTTCGGTCTACTCAGTGGGCTAGATCAGATCAAAGCAATCAAATAATCACAGACCAAACGAAGCTGTTTGATCAACTACTCTCTTGAAAGACCCAGACTGGAAAAAAGATGATCAGGACACCACAAGGGACCACTCAGAGATCTTAATATTGCAGTCTACTGGGCCCGATCACTTTAGAAGGGGATAGATGCACCAGGCCACTTGCACAGTGCCAGTCAAGCGTCGGAGGAGAATGCGAAGAATGGTAGATAGCATATTTAATCCTAGAACAAGTATCTTGAAAGATTCAGGTAGTAGAAGTCGAAGGCATTGAAGTACACTCCTTGTACATTGAAACGCATGTTAGCAAATAGTTAGCTTAACCCGTTCGCTTCCAGCGTATCACAGGTGATACGCTCGTGTTGGCTCTCCTGTACGCAAGGTATCACGGTCGATACGCTCCGTGAGTGTCTTCTACGGCCCAGCGTATCAATAGAAATACGCTAAATGAGAACGTTTTATTTGAATTTTTTAATATTACTTTATTGCGTTACAATACCGCATAATCTATGCAGTTAGGTTATTTGGAGTGCTGACCCTGGTGATATGGCCTTAGATTTTACTTCTGGCTACCAGGGGGGAAGTAATTGTTAAAAGCACGTGCTACGCAGAAGATCTTTAAATGTAATGACATGATTTAAAGAGTGTACTTGCTTTCGGTTTGCGTTTTTTCTTTCTTGTTTGTTTCTGGTTAGGGCTTTTGGTAGCAGATGTTCTCAGCTGTTCGTTTCATTGGGTCGGTTTTTATTTGTAGCGACAGTCATGACGAAAAGAAAGTATTTAACTGATACTGAGATTTGCGAAGCAACGAATGAATTTGACAGTAAAGATAACGAAAATAATCCAAATCTGTACATAGATATTAAAGTAAAAAAAAAAGGAAAAAAAAAAAAAAAAGACTAAGATGTGCCCTTTGCTCGAAATCTTGCGTGAAGCGACATATAAGTGTGTAAGACATGTGACGTTGTACTATGCATTGATTTTTTTTCTATAAATATACCATGCAGCAAAATAATATTTTTCTTTTATATCTATATATTCCATATAATGGTACATCATAACACCTTGAAATTTATGTAACATATGTAAATATATTTTGTATTTTCTTAAGAGTATGCTTTTTTATGTAATTGTATGTATAAAACATTTAATTTTCGATTAAATCTTTTTTTCTTTCGTATATATTAAGTTTAATGCATTTTAAATAATATATGTAAAAACCAAAATATTCTAATAAATAGCCGATTTTAGAGGAATTTTTTTCATGATTTAGGCTTAATATCCAAAATCGTCTGGGCACAGCGTAACAATCTGCGGTAAGAAGCCGCGGTCCCAGAGAAGCACTTCTTTTTTTTCTCCCTCCGGTAGCGAAAGGGTTAAGACTTTCAAAACTGTTTAAATCTGCTCCCAAACCATAAATGATATCAATCGCAAACAGTATCTTCCATCTAACTTTAAACACACCTATAAAAATAAAAGCTATTAATCGTTTTACAAGCCATCGCAGATAAAGAACATTTGTGTGATGTCATGTTTAATGTGAATGCAGTTTTGTACATCTGTTATTAAATTAAAGGATACACCTCTTGTTGTAATTTTTGTATGTGCAGTATTACAGCTGAACATTTTTACCAAACATTACTTTTTAGTACACATTAAAAACTATATAATGTCAAAACACATATTTAAAAGTAAACTGAAATATTCCTGAAAATATTATAATTAAAATTAAGATTGCTCACTAAATGAAAAACCATCATATTATTGAAAAAAAAAATATTATCTCATTTAATATCTATAATTTGTTAAGATATATTTACACATTGTAAATATACGTAAAATTAGACATTGTCTTTTTTTTACTGTTTTTGTAGTATCTAATACAACATTATTACTATTAGAGTTAAGCCTAAGCATGGAAAAGGAAAAAACACTTTTACTAAATTCAGAAAAAAATTAATTATGAATATTAAAATTAAAAAAAGATAAAATGGTTTTTAAAATATTGAAACAGTTTGAAGAAAACGAAAGTTTGTGTAGTTGTTAATTTAAAAACGGCAATATCAATTTTTTAATGATTTACTTATTATATATGTTTTCAAATATGTTAAGTAAAACTTTTTCTTGCAAATATTTTTTTTTTTTAATTTTCAATGATGAACACAGGATATTGTGTTCCTTTAAAATTGAAATAATATAATTGCATAAATAATTAAATCAAATATAAAATAATCAATAAATTTCATAACGTATTTGAATGGCTTAAAGATTTTGACATTTCATAAATAGTTAGTAATTATAATTTTATTAGAAAAAATCTTCTTGTAATCATGTGTAACCAATTTATTGTCAAAAAAGACCATAAAATCCTTAAGGTATTGTTGTATTATTGTTGTATCGCTACATAAATTATTTTAAGCAATATTCCTGTTTTTAAGTGAAAAAGCATTAAATGGGATTGAAATATTTATCATCAGGTTTGAAATATATCATAGGACCAGACCAAATAGCGTAAAATATTATAAATAATTTTTCTTTGATATTCAGTTTACACAAGCATTTAATTTCATTATTAATTCATATTGTAATTTTTTAAACGAAGTAAATATAAACTGATAGAGAAAGGTAGAGGAAAGACAAGTATAATATTCAAAGTTATTTGTCATTCTTTGAGAATAATATACAATTGGAAACACATTCTCAATGAATTATGATATTAGGTAGAAGAAAAATATGTTTACAGAAGGAAGATGTATTTAAGATGTTTAATGGATAACAATACATAATAATATGTAAAAATAACACATCAATCAATAACTCCCGAGACTAACCCAGAGATGGCGCTCGTAGTAAACCAGTAACCAGGACTTTCTAGAGTACTAACCTTTGCTTGAAACGTGTCAAAATTTTAAGTCGATCGGACCAGAAACAGCTGAGTTTTCGAGGTTGGAGTAAAGTCGTTTTGTAGTTTGTTTAAAAAATGGAAAAAACCGAGTTTCGTGTTCTGATAAAACATTGTTTTTTAATGGGTAAAAACACCGTGCAAGCGAAACAATGGATTGAAAAATGTTACCCGCACTCTTGTCCATCAAAAGCAACGATTTGTCGGTGGTTTGCCGAGTTTAAACGTGGTCGTACCGACACAAATGACGCGGAACGCTCAGGTAGACCTGTGGAAGCCGTTACACCGGAAAATGTGAGTGAAATGACAAAAATTATAATGAAAGATCGTAAAGTGAAGCTCCGTGAGATTGCTGAGATGACACAGATATCATATGGAAGTGTATTTACTATCCTTCATGAAAAATTGAGCATGAAAAAGGTTTTTTCCAAGTGGGTGCCGCGATTGCTTTCGATGGAACAACGAGTCGATGATTCAGAAAGCTGTTTATCGCTATTTACTCGCAACAAAAAGATTTCTTGCGAAAAAAGAAAAAAAAAATAGGGGGGGGGGAAAAGATTTGGAAAAGCGTTGGAACGATTGTATCACCCTAAAAGGTGATTAACAAAATGTGTTATGTTGATGAATAAAAAAAATTTTGCAAAAAAAATGTTGTTTTCAATGTTAGTCTCGGGAGTTATTGATTGATGTGTTATACAAAAACAGAAAATATGAAAACTTTTATTTCAGTACTATCCTGGATATAACAGAATTTTGGCTGTATTCTCTACTCAATACGAATTTCTACGTATTATTTACAACTAAACATTTATATGTAAGAAACTTAATTAATAGTAATTTAAATTAAAAAGTAAATAGACAAAAGTTTTTCTGTGATTTTCCTGAAATTTACTTGTTGAATCCCTTTAAATTACAGAATGAATATTTTTTCCATCAAGACCTGCACTTTTGTTAATACAAAAATACTTCAAAATTAGAATTATAAGACTTTGAAAACCCATGCAGGAATTATATATAAACTTGGAGCAGAAGTTTATATCTTTTTATACATTCATTCACAACATTCATGTATAAAGTGGTCTGCAATATTCCCACTTCAGTATGTTTTCATACAAAAGTGTCAGGCAATTGCCAGAAATTTAAATTCAGATTTTTTTAATTAATTAATTGAAGTAAATGTTCTCATTTTAAAAGAAATTCGGCTTAAGTTATCTCAAATGTTACACATTTATACCGTATTAAATTCGACAATGGAACTTTTTTTTTTCATTGTTTGGGTACAGATTCTTTAATTTATCTCTTTTTTTGTATATATATTTCTTATTTGTTGAAGGAAAGGCTAATACAAAAGACTTTTTTAGGAAATTATTAATACTAAAAAGTTCTAAAATGTTTGACAAATGTTTTTAAAAAAAGATTTTCTTTCCTGTATTGAAAAGCAGTGTCAATACGTCAAAATTTTGTCAAAAGGTTTTATGTCAAAGTTATAATTGATGGTCTTTAAATCGATATATTTAAAAACAAAACAGAATTCCTGGCATTGTAGGAAAAAAAAATGGAAATTCATGTTAGACGTTTTGCAATAAGTTCAGTGTCGTACTATCAAAAGAAAAAAGAGTGATAAAGAAATAAGATTTCCACTTATATATAGCGTGAAACTAACTTATACACATGGTGGAAAAATTCTTCAAGCAAAAAGAATCTCATTTTCTTCCAAACTTTCTCTTTCATAAGTAAATATGAAGATTGAAAAAGTAAAAGTGGTGCATTCTCTATCAGAATCTCTTTAGAAAAAACGTTTTTTTTTTCCCTTTTTCTTCCGGAAAGAAATGTAAAACTAGAAAGAAAAGTGATTTCGGTGACATTTTTTGAACGCAACATAACTTAGTACAGAGATATTTATGCTCGAGGATTGAGATATTTTATTCTTTTATTTTCTCCTACTTCTATTTTTTTTATCACGTGCCATAAGAAAAAATAAAATTACAGTGCGCCTAAAAAGATGCATTATTTGACACACGTCACGTGACGTGATTACGTTATATAGAAGTGCAATTTGCTTGCATTATCATCTCATTCATATGATTTTACAGCTCTCCTACTAACATTTATTCTTAATTAAATATTTTCATCGCTATTAATTTACTCAATTATTGTGTGGGCGATGTAGCCTGGTGATCATGGTTTCGGATTCATGGCCAGCGGTATTTATTTCGTCTCAAGTTCGATCCTTGTCTGCTAAATACCCGCAAAGTATCCGGAAAGGATGCACGTTAAATTTATCGGGGCCCAAAGTCCTCCTGTCGGCGTCGTGTGGAAGTTAGGAGAGGGGATGCTAGCTCAGGTTTCGTCTTCGTCACTTGACTGTTGTTCAAAATTACGAGGTCCGTCGCCAATATATATTTATATATATATATATACAGGGGTGGACAACAATATGGAAACACCTTGTAAAATGCATGTTTGAAAAGAAAGATTGATTTTAATGAAATATGTAGGTGGCGCTGGCGTTTTTGACTACTAACGCCACCTATACAACTTCGTAAATGTGCTAAACAGTTCAGTTGTTGTCGGAGTACTGTTATGTGAGGTTGTCATTGCAGTATGTCAGAGTTAACAGACTTCGAACGTGGGCAAATTGTTGGAGCACGTATGGTAGGTGCTTCCGTAAGCAAGGTAGCCGAGGTGTTTAGTGTTTCAAGAGGTACTGTATCGAAGATTTATTCCGCATATTTGAAAAGCGGAAAAACATCATCTGCTATATCACAGCGTGGACGAAAGTGTGTGCTGAGTGATCGTGACAGATGATCATTAAGGGCAATTGTGACGAAAAATAAGAAGACCACAGCTGCAAAAGTTACTGCTGAAATGAATGTTGTGTTACAGAACCCTGTGAGTACCAAAACAATTAGAAGGGAGCTTCATAAACAGGGAATTTCTGGCCGTGCTGCAATTGAGAAGCCACTCATCAGTGATGCTAATGCCCGTAACAGGAAAAGGTGGTGTTTAAGTCATAAAGCCTGGACTATAGGGCAGTGGAAGCGTGTAATATGGTCTGACGAGTCTTCTTTCACATTGTTTCCCACTTCTGGCCGAGTTTACGTCTGGAGAACGCCATCTCAAGCCTATAATACAGACTGCTTGTTGCCAAGAGTGAAACATGGCGGGGGTTCTGTTATGGTTTGGGCAGCCATAACGTGGTTCTCTGCTGGCCCCATGATAACTGTGTCAGGGCACATGACTGCCAAGACTTATGTGAACATTTTGGCAGATCAAGTTCATCCCATGGTACAAACATTGTTCCCCGATGGTGATGGTGTCTTCCAAGACGACAAAGCCCCTGTTCACACAGCTCACATTGTCCAGGACTGGTTTTCTGAGCACGAGGAGGATTTGTCCCATCTCCCCTGGCCACCACAGTCACCAGACCTGAATATTATCGAACCTTTGTGGTCTACATTGGAACGGAAAGTGCGTTCTCGTTATCCACCGCCAACATCGTTATCTGAACTTGCCACCGTTTTGCAGGAAGAATGGTATAATATTCCCTTGGCACACATACAGGAACTGTATTTATCCATTCCGAGAAGACTGCAAGCTGTTTTGGATGCCAACGGGTTTCCTACACCATATTAAGCAAAGAAACATGTTTTTTAAAAGGTTTTTCCATATTTTTGTCCAACCCCTGTATATTCAAGCATAATTCGTTCCAATATTAGTTTTTTACATAGGTTTTAAGTAATATTACAGAAGTAATAACTTTTAAATAATTTGCCTGGCATTGTAAATTGTGTTAAGCATTTATCAACTCTATTAATAATAATACAAGAAATAAAAAATAATTTTTTGTTGGTGACATTTATGAGTGCAACATAGTTTAATTCAGACATATTTGTGCCACTGGGTGAAGAAATATATTATTTTAAAAAAAATTATTTACTAAAATTACAACGTTTTTAAGTTCTTATATAGAAGATATGTGCTTTAAAAATGAATTATTTGATGTTTGCATCATATGTTGTATCCTCTTGAGACCCAAGACACTATATTATCTGAGCAATTTTTCTAATTCAAGATCATTCATTTAAAAGTCTATACAAACAGTATATACAGTCTTTTTTTAAAATTAAAAATTACGCAATTTTTGGCCAGTCCATTATAATGGACATTGGGTCTTAATCAGGTAAAAACATGCGTTACTGGTTAAGTATAAGCATAATTTCCTTATTTACACATATAAAATTGCGTATAAAATATTTTTAATTAAGAAACATGCAAAGTATAATAAAACTAAATTCAAACTGCTGACGTATCGTCACTTGTTGCTTTCTTCTTGTCCGTGTTTTCAAATGCTAGTGGAACAAGGATTATGTCAAATAATTTCAAGTTTTGCTAAATAGATGACAGTACTAGATGGTCCAATATAATAGAATGCCTCATCTTAGGATATAAAATAATAAGTTATTTCTCTGCATGCAAAATTAAAATGTCCAATAAAACAGGTGTTGGGTCTCAATTTTTTGTGGAATATCCACTTGTTTCGATTTTCAGCGCATTAATTTGGTTTTGTATTGCACATACTAATATTTATTCTGGATTAAATAATTTTGCATAGATTAGCTAATTTTTTTTTTCCATTTTCTGGCTAATTAACTTTATTTACTTATTTTCAATTACTTTATAAGTTTGTTTACCTTATAAGTTAATTTTCCCAAAGTCTTAAATAATGTTGAGGGCCGCGGTAGCCTGGTGGTCAAGGTCGTGGACTAGCGACCGGCGGTTTTCGTTCAGTCGCGGGTTCGATCCTTGGCCGACAAAGACCCGCCTTGTAGCCGGGGCTGATGCACGTTAAATCTGTTCTGGGCCCAAAGTCCTCCCGTTGGCGTGGTGTGGATGTTAGGAGAGGGGGTGCCAGCTCAGGTGTCGTCCTCGTCACTTGACCGTGGTTCAAAATTACGAGGTCCGTCACCAATAGCCCTCGTGTTGCTTCTAGTGTGACGTTAATAAAAAAAACTATTAAATAATGTTGAGAAATAAATAGTTTTATTTAGGTAACTGAGACGCTAAAATGCCTAAAAATACGCACTTTTTTTTTTAAATTTTTAGTTAAGGAAACGAATAGATTAATCTATAGATATATTATTTATGAAAATTTGATAATTAAGGGTTTTTTTTAAAGTTTTTGGTTACAAAAAAACGCGTCATGCTATATAGAAAATTTCTGTATTCGTCTCTTTCTCATATAAGGATCTTCTCGAATTGTTTTCAATTAATACGAAAATTTACTCCACATATAAAACTGAATATACCCTATCTATAAAAACATGGCTTTTTCGATACGTTGAATATAGTTTTTCTCTAATTAACATTCGCAATGTTTATGTAGGGTGCAATATTTATATAAACTATACAGGACATTTGAATCGTTAAACTCCAAAACTTTTAAATTTAAAAATACAAAGTTTTAAACCTATGTCTGCATTCAATATATTAAATATTATGTGGATGAATTTAACGAATATTTATAAGTATATGAATAGGAAACATTTCATGCAATGTGTACTTAAAGTTTAATACATGTGATTGATATATATGTAAATACACGAATTAAATATAGACTGCTCATACGTAACTAATTAGTTTATAAATGTGATTCTCTTTATACCGAAACAGATACATAAATATATAGTTACCTTCCCGTTAAAATATAACTTCCATTACTTTTAACTTTCGTATGTGTGAGTTACTTTAATTAAGCAGAAATAAACTCATTTTTTCTTGTAGAAGACGTTTGATTTGCTTTCACACATCTGTAGCAGAAGACATAGTACACTAATCTAAATATTTGCCTTAAGGGGACTTAGTACCTTTGCACCTTCAAAAATTCGATTTTTCAAATTTGTTTTCAAAAAATAATGTTGAATGTTAGGAGTGTTTTAAAGCAAACCGCGTCAAAATCCGACAATTATTACGCCCTGTGCAACAAAAAATATAAATGTCTAAAGTGGCTTGTTTTACGTAATGCAATGTAAACAAATCTCTTTTTCTCAGTTTGTTATTTTCACACTTTCCCACAGGATTAAAAAAAAATGTTTTGCATTCAGAGCTTTAAAATGTTACATGAATGTTGTACTTGTAAATCTTTATTCTCTGAACCTCAATTTTGTTAATAGGATGATTAGATTTTATTTTATAACATGATAAATGAAAAAAAAAAGTTACTAAATACAAACTTGAAAACTTTTTAATTTTTCAATTCTTTTTAATGTAAGATAAATTTAAAATTTGAAGTTTACAGAATAAAGTCATTATTTAGCTTTAATTTGGTATAAGAATTATGGCTCTACTGTACATTTTTCAAATGTTATCTTGTGGGTAAAGTAAGGTAAGCTAATTTATTTTTCAAATTTTTGTACGCGTATTTCATGTTGTATAAGAAAATATATTAATTTAATAGCAAAACTTGACCAAATATTTTAAACTATGCACTTTATTACACAAACTGGCAAAGTTTCATATTGAAATGAGCAAAAATTGTTGTTTTATGAAGAATCGAAAAAAGTTTATCAAAATGTTCTACTTCTGATTTCGTAAGGTACTAAGTCCCTATTTTAGTAAATATATATAAAAAAATCACTACATTTAATTGATTATCAACTCCTAGAACATATTATTATAATATCTGCAAAATTATGAAAGGTTTAAGGGAAAGAAAAGCCTTAAAATCACTGAAAACAACGTTCTTTTTATTACAATAAGACTGATTTGCTTTTCTAAAAATGCTTTCTTCTGCTTTGCTAAAAATTTCAGGGGTGCAATTGGTCATGATTTCCATTTAATGGATGACATCGCGAGGCCACATTGAGCTCATCTGACCAAAGAATTTCTGGAAAGTAATTATATTCTACGGATGGATTAGCCTGCCAGATGTCCAGACTTAAGTACCATAGAGCATACCTGAGACTCTCTGTGGAGGACAATTGCAACTCGCAACACTGTTCAGAGAACCATCCTAGACCTGAAAGCAGCGTTGCTGACAAGTGGGGCCGATTTCCACAGGAACTCATAAACTCTTTTATTTCCAGCAGTAGTATATGCGTAAAAGGGGACCATATAAAAAAAATTAACCCATTTTTTTGTTCAATTCTGAAACTGCTGTTTCATACCTTGTGACTCCGAAGAGTAATGCAAGCGATTATGTTTGTGTATTATAACTGTTGAATAGTTATTTTTTGTATTATATCAAACCTATGTACAAACCAAATTTGATAAAAATCTATCCTGTAGTTCTAGTGATAATCGATCAAATCGGAAAATTCTCTTAATTTTAAACTGTAGTTTAGTTACTTCTCCACTAAATGCTGCTATCTTATTACATTACAAATAATTGTACTGAGTGCTTACTATATTTTTAACAAATTTAATTTTTCTTAAAGTTTCTCTATCAGTTCACTTGCCTGCAGATAATTTAGCAATCAATTTTTACTGTATAAATAGCAAACACATCATTCGAAACCATCCAAATGTTATCAGGACTTTAGAAGTCTAGATCATTGAGTGGAGAATCACTAAAAATGTTCACAAGAAAAATATATTTAAAAAGTAAAAATCTCATCCACAATAATAAATTCAATTTTCAAATTTCTGTATTAAGAAAATTACAAAATGAAATTCATTGGCTATTATTGAAATATAAAGTTCTAAAAATAATGTATAATTTCTCAACTTTACTGAACTGGATTCCATTTTCTTCCTACACATAGTCCGTTCTTATAATCAATACAGATGCTTATCCTCACAAAGCTTTTTTCTAGATGATTGGAGACAAAAAAAAGTAAGTAAAAAGGTTGTCCTTCAAAGCAAACTACTTCAGAAAATACAGTGAATCAGTACAATAAAATGAAACCAGTGTTTTATTGTATTGTACTGAAAACTCTAGAATCCTTTCAGATCTCACCATCAAAAGAATAATATATTTCTGTGACTAAAAATTAAGGAAAATCGTTTAATTATATTACATATTTTACATCACACACAATTAAGATAATTCTCATTTACAGCTTCATCCCTGAATCTCAATTGTTAATTACGATATTTAGAAACATATTAGAGTTAAAACTCGGGATCGGATTGCCTCTGAAAATAGTCTCCATTTGAAGCATTGAACTTGCCACATGGTTGTGCCACTTTTTTAAAACATCCATGTAAGTCCTGAAGAGATTTACTCTTTAGCCGACTCAGCATTTCTTTTTATTGCCTCAACATCACCAGAATGGTAAACTCATATTACCACTTTGCATTTAGGAAACAGGAAAAATAATATGGCGATACAAATTCTGCCACGGCCGTTGCACACTCGATCCTTCAAGATCTTAAGAACCTCAAGATAGAAGCATAAACATAGAAGATATTTTGTTAAATATAGTTTATTAGGGATCATTCAAACAACGACTTACTGATGGCCAGAACAAAAATTCATACACGTTCAATGTTTTCCTCTTATATTATTCATGGTCGGTAAGAAAACAATTCACTTGTAAAGAGCTGTTTAATCAGTACCTTATCTCCATAAAAAGTCAACAAATTTCATAAGTTTCTTGAGACTTTTCCCAAATTTTTAGAAAACTTTGATTCTGTCTTTGTTCGGTAATCGCTCAAAATGCGAACAATATCAACAACAATTCTATAACACTATAACAGTCTCAAAGGCTTTATGATTGCTGATGAGTGATTACATTGTAGTCATCAGGCCATTCAATGGGCATTACGATTCATTTCTACATGTCCACCATATTGAGCCAGTTCGTGTATTTTTGGACACATTACATATGCAGCTATATGTAAACTGAATCATAAATTCAAAGTTTCTAAAGTCATAAGATTTCTATTCTATATGTGTAAGATCTTTTTCATGCATTCTAAATTAAAGATATGCTAAGAGTTCTGATATAATATACATCATGTTTTTCGGCATGAAAGTTTGTAAGGGAATTTGGTGGGAAGGATATCTCGACATTTCTAAAACACTTAATTTATTTACTATTCAGCTAGAAAAATCTCTCTCTCTATCCTACCTCTCCTCTCCCCCTTCACTCTCTCTTGAAAGCTTATACTATATAACTCAGTCTTAATTTGCATGATCACGTTCTCTTCTTAGGAGGAAGCTTTCTTATAAAAATAATTGTTAAGGACTGAAAATTCCCCTAGAGGACTGTTAGTGACAAGATCGCGGATAGACCCGTAACAAGTTTAATATTTTTTTTTATCCAAAATAGAAATATAGTGTAGTAAATTTTAAATATATATTTACTTTTTTAAAAATATAAGTGAAGAAGAAAGTTTTCTGTTAATTCTGCATTTACACAAATGGCCATTGAAAATTAAATACCAGAAAGGAAAGCAATTTTCCGAATATAGTTTGTTATATATATATATATATATATATATATATATATATTGGTATTGGAGGTATGATTTAATTCCCATGGTGAGAGTGGTACACATAGGACACAATTCAGTTCCTTGAGCTACTACCATGAGCTGAATTTGCAGGATAGGTAAATCATAATCCATTTGGGTATAATTTGATCACATATTGGATAATATAAATAAGTATATCATTAAAAACGAATTAAATACTATGCTAGAGTTCGTTTCTTGGAAGTTGGCAACGCAAACCACATATTTTGAATGGTGGTCAGATTCATAGAACAACCGGGCTACAACAACATTCGTACTTTGTATGGAGCAATATTAGGACGGTACAGGTCCCAAGAGTCGTGTGTAATGGAAGTACCTCGAATACTTCTGAATAGGACAAAATCTACTATCTCAATAACGGAAATTTAACAGCTGTTCAAAATATTGGCTATAAGAGCAAGTGATAATTGGAATGTGAACCCAAGAAACCCAATGACCAGATGATGAACCTGTATGAATATAACAATAGCAAATTGGAATGTTCATTTTTTTCGGTACATGCGCCTAATCATACGTCAATCATGACAGTGTTCACAAAACCAGGATTTGCTTATAAGCCTCAGATCACTGCCCTCCTGTGACCAAAATCGTAGGTTAACTCATTATTATACTCGCAACTGTCTTCGTTGTCAAATGATACATGCGCCTGAACATCGTCATTCTAGTAACATTCGGTACATGCGCCTAACATTCGGTACATCACCATTCTAGAAATATTCAGTACATGCGCCTAACATTCGGTACATCATCATTCTAGTAACATTTGGTACATGCGCTTAACATTCGGTACATCGTAATTTTAGTAACATAAGTTACTAGAATGGTCACTGAGCTTACAGTCTGTCAAACAGTATGCATTACTGTACAGTCCTTTCGGATAACCATCGATCTACAAGGAAACTAATCTCCACATTTATTCTATAAATGTATGTCAAATATTTTCTAACATGTATGCTACAAGTGGTAAAGATGTGTAGAACAAAAGATTAAGAATCGATTCTTAAATCAGAATCTCCAAAAATTTGTGATGTCAACATCATGTGAATACCAACTATGACCACTGTAAATACAGCATAAAACAACTTCAGTTTGAGAGTATTTAAAAACAGTACAGCATCAGAAACAAATTTCAGTCAATAGCAAAAATAAAAAAAAATAACCCTTACAAAATAACAAAATTAAACTTTAAATGTTAAAAAATGCTTGAATAAACATAAACGTTACAAAAAAAAATCTCTCAATAATCAGGCAAATAATTTAGATGGAATATAAGTCCTGAGGTTAGTAATGTCACATATTCAAATGTCACATATTCAAATTGTTTGGACGTTAGAGAGATTTTAGTTGATACATATATGTTTCAAAATCTTAATTCTGGAATGAATGAAAATAATGTTTCTATTATACTTTTGCCTCTTAACATAGCTAGAACGAAACTTAGTTAAGATATAATCAAATATAAATCACATAAATAAAAGGACATATTTTCGCTACTTTATTGTGGCTGAGGTAGCCTAGTGGCCATAGTAGCGGACTCGAAAGCGGCGGTTATCATTGAGTCAAGGGCTCGAGACTTGATGTCACTAAAAACCTGCCATATATCGGGACTGATACATAATAAATCTGATTAAGGTCCCAAATCTTAGAAGAAAGAATCTGTTAAATGAAGGAAAGGCTACCTTAGGTGTCGTCCTAGTCGCTTGACCGAGGCACAAAATTACGAAGTCCGTCACCAATAGCCCTCGTGTTGCTTCTAGTGAGACGTTAATAAAACCAATCGAGCAGTCGTTACTCTGTTGCGTAATTCTTTTTTAATTTCGGATCCCATTTTAAATCAGTGCAAGTAATAACAGATTAAAATACTTACCTTCAGATTATTTAAAATCATATTAATTCAGAATACTTATCCCCTTATGTTATGAATTTAAGTGGTGTTTTAAGAAATTTCGAAGTTCATAATTATGAAACTACAAATCTAATTCATGGAAATCAGTTTAGGAACTTAGCTTTCTGAATCTTATAACAAAGAATATTAAGTCTTTCCTTAGAAAATTCGCAGGATTTAACAAGATTAATTCTGTCACAAATTTGCCGCAGAGAAAATACATCAAGAATGTGACTCGCACATGAATGAACAGAGATCTTTAAAATAAAACGAGTGTAATATGCATAAGAATTATTCATGACACCAATTGAATTATGTTCTTTTCTTATGGTACATTTAAATCTCGAAAACCTTATTATAAATAAATTGCATCATTCCCATTAACAAAGAATAAAATAGAGGTACGCCTTATACACTATACTGTTCTGAATAACTCAATAAACCAAAGAATCATTCGAGCTAAAGCAAAAAGGTGACAAAAATACCACGAAATACGTACCGAACAGTAATTAGCTTTACATGTCCGTTTATCCCAATGATATGTGCGTTCTTAATGGAATTTATTACAGTTGGAATATATTAATATAAATGAAATTATTTAATTCTCCCTTCATTTTTTCTGCTTAGTATTTTCGATTTTAGTTGAAACAAAATTAAATTACAATAAATCTAATAAATAATAACGTTAAAGACACAAAAGAGAAGGGAAAATTTAGCAAAACCAAATGATCTTATGATATGAGAAATCACCAATCAACATTTTACTGCTCTTGAGGTAGAAAGATATTTTTGAGAAATATTTCTAGAAATAGAGTGTGAAGATACTAAAATTTCTAAATGAATATTATTCTATGGTATTCTACTATCAAATTTAAATATGAAATAACTGAATGTTTTCTTAGAATTATTTGTAAATTGGTTTGCATTAAGATTGCCTATAATAGTAGCCTAAAAATAAGTTTCCCAAGAAATTAGTAAATTTTATTAAATAGAATTAATTATAAGTTATTTCAGTAAACAGTAATAAGATGAAAAACTAATTCAATAGACCAATGAATTTATTTTTCAGAAGGCTTTTGTTTGCAAATACATCAACAAATAGTAGTTATTCTGTTATTAATACGACATTGAAAGAGACTGTTACTATTTGATAGCTAAATCTACCAAATTCTTAAAATTAGAAAAAAAATGCCGTTCCACAGAATTAGGTTTTAAATTATATATATATATTGGGTTGGAGGGAAAGTTCTGTCGTATTTTAAATAGGCAGGTGCTTTTTCTTGTAAATAAAAAAAACATCTGGCTAATGAGTAATTCGGATTTTTTTTTGTTCTTTTAGCTGCTGTAGAATATAAAAGGAGTCCTTTTTCACCGTTCATCATTTACTTGTGAAAAACATGTCAGTAGATAAAGTGCATTTACGACACTGCATTTTGTATGAATTTCAAAAAGGAAACAACGCATCGGTGGCATGTAAAAATTTTTTATGTGCGGTATTTGGAAAAGATATTGTAAATGTTCGTACTTGTCAAAGATGATTTAGCAAATTTCGTTCCGGGATCTGAGCCTCCAAGAAAGTGATCTATCTGGACGACCATCCAAGATCGATAATGATGTTTTGCAATCCATGTTGGAAAATAATCCACATTTAACAAGTCGAGAAATTGCAGAAGAGTTTGGCATTCATCATACAACTGTTGGAGATCACATTAAATCTCATGGGTTTGTGTTAAAGCAAAGTGATTGGGTTCCACATGAATTAACGGAAAAGAATTTGTCTGATCGTGTAAGAATGTATTCATCACATCTGATTAGACACAATGTGGAGCAGTGTTTGGACAATCTGGTTACTGGAGATGAAAAGTGGTTTCTTTACGAGAATATTAAGAGAAAAAAAATCTTCTGCAAACCAGGAAAATCATCAGCAACAGTTCCAAAACCAAGTATCGATCAACGAAAAGTACTGCTTTGTTTGTGGTGGGATAGGAAAGGTCCAGTGTACTACTAGTTGCTGAAACAGGGGAAACTATTAACGCGGATCTGTACTGCAATCAGCTGGATAAATTGAATACAGCTATCAAAGAAAAAAGGCCAGCATTAGTGTCCAGAACAGGAATAGTGTTCCACCACGATAATGCTCGACCGCATACCGCAATGGTGATACAACAAAAACTGAATGCGTTAGGATGGGAAGTCCTTTGTCACCCACCGTATTCACCCGACATATATGCTCTCTTGGGGAAGATTTCTATTTAACTAAACTCAGCCTACCAATAGTAATCTAACAGTCTCTTACCACTAAACCTTCCTCAACTGTAACTTAGATTTCGAATCACTTGTTGAAACCAGTAATCACTAAACCTCTTGCATCAATCTTTAGTCTAATTACCTATTTCAACTTCTCTTTCCAACTCCTCCTTCAAATTCTTTCCTCTTCTCCTTCAGCCTCTCTATCGCGATTTTCAGACGGAGTTTATATATTTACTAATTCTCTTGCTTCACTTCATTTCTATCTGCTTTACATAATAACGTTTCATTTTTGGTTGGGCAAAGGTTGTTTAGCAAAAGCAATCAATCTCAATTAAAAGTCCCCAAGGTTAGTGAAGAGAAACCGCGAATAGCCCAATGTCACAGGACATTCGAGGAATTCTGGAACATTAAATCCAGAACACCAATTTTTGTGATATATATCTTAGTAAATTATCGGAACAGATAAAAAATTTTTGTGAGTCTAATAATAATATTTCAATTTTTCTATCGAGCTATAAAAGTAATTTCATCTTTATAAAGATTTTTCCTCTCTCATTTGAATATGGACATGTTTTGCGAGACATATTTCCATTTAGATACAATTTTTAAAAATAGTAATCCATAAATGTACAAAATATTTTTTCGTTGCTTAGAAAACTATACACAAAATATAGTGAGCCTACTTTTTTTCATGATATTACTGTATATATTCCTTAAAAAAATGATAAAACTTCGTAATTTTGAAAATTAAATTGTTTTTCTTTTTTCATATACAAAATTATTTCTTAAGAATTAAGCATTATTTAGAGAAAAAATATTTTAAGGTCTTTATATACATGAGTACCTTATTTAGAAGTATAAAATATGGAACTATATTGGGTAATAGTTTTGGTATTGCTTAATGGAACCTAAATACGAATATATCTCGCAAAACATGTCCTCATGAGAGGGGGAAAAAATCTTTATGAGGAAAAAATTACTTTCTTAGTTCGATATAAAGACTGAAATATCATTATTAGATGCACACAAAAAATCTTAGCAGTACTAATAATTTGCAAAGATATAAATCACAAAAACAATGAGTATTAGATTTAATGTTCCAAAATTCCTCATAGGTCTTGGTACCCTTGAGGCTTTTCGTGTTATTATAAATTTACAATATATTACCTGAAATTAATTCCCTTTAATTACTTTTAAAGATATAAATAAATCTTATTTTCTCTAGAATACGAACATTTTATAAAATCTTACGGAAGAATATATTAAGATTTTCTTTTCTTTCCTAGATTCTGAGACTTCATATATCACTCCTTCCAAACAGTATGTTATACTTACAAGCCTATTTCATTTACTTAAGAAATTAGATTTTTTTTATATAATTATTAATAAAACTGACATTCTCGTACAAAAATCAGTGAAATTATTTTATGAATTCGCAAACGGTTTTATGTCAAGTTTGTAATTGATGACTTTTAAATCGATCTACTTACATACAAAACATATTACGTTCCATTACTGAAAGATGAAAAAGGTGTAAAAACTTTGTCAAGACACTTTTTGATATAGCTTCAATCTTACAAAAGCAGAAAACAAGGCACAGATATTTATTAAAAAAACATATTTTTTACTCACATATCGTAAGAAATTGGTTTTACACTTGGTGAAGAAATACTAAAGCTAAAAAAATATAATTTTCTTCCAGATTTTCTTTTTCAAAAGTAAATATGAAAGCTAAGAAAAAAAAATAGCAACACATTCTCTTTATCAATTTTTTTTCGGGAATCATATTTTTTCCTAATAAAATTCTAAAGCAACAAATAAAATCGATTTTATGGAAGAAACGTATCTGAGTTTATAGACATGTATGCTCCAGCGTCAGAACTTGTATTTTAAATTTTTTTTAAGAACTGAATCCAGCAGAAAGTGAAGAGCCTCAAGTGTATACACATACAAACGTGTGCACACACACACACATTTTGAAGAATTCTTAAAAAAAATTATAGAAATAGAGTTTCATATTAAATCTCTAAACTAGATTTCTATGAATTGTATTATTAAATAATTTATTGAAAATTCATAACTTAGTTAAGTTAGTGTCAAAAGAAAGTTACATAATTATAATAATAAAAGTAAATCACAGGGTAAGCCTGCAAGTAAATGGTAAGACAACTTTTACATACATTTGTATGATGATAATTGTATTAATTATATAGTATTAAGATGGTAAGATGTGTTGATGGTTTTAAATTTGTTTAAAATTAATAATTTTAAAAATATATTAAGATTTTCTTAAATCTTTTTATGCGTAATATTTAAATGTATTGTAAAATATTGGTAATACAATTTGAATATTTAAATTTTTAAAGAAGTAGAAAACACAAAGTTCTTATGGATATACGCTAAAGAGCGCTATATTTTCCTTTTAGATTCATATATTATGGATGAATTCATTATAAGTCTGATTGTGTTTAGAAACATAATATATATTCATATACTAAGTAATATTTTATAATTTTCACTAAAAAAACAAAACATTTTCATTAACTTTGATGTTCTAAAACAAAAAATATTCCTAAGCACCATAGAGAAATTTAACAGATCTGCAGTCACTAAGAATAGTTATAATATTGTTATTAATGTAAAAAATAAAGAAATTCTCTACGTTATAGCTACGTTTTTGAAGATGTGTTTGAATCTGTGAATACTAATTTCTCATAAAAGTTATTCTGGTTATTTCTAATAATCTAATATCAATATTAATAGACTTATTTATTATGAAAAAAAATATACACTTAGTTCATTTTGGACTAAGAGAAAAGTATGTTATATTTAATAGTAAAATGAAATTAAACCAATAAAAGTCATACTACAAGGTAGCAGTGTTAGTAATATTCTTGCTAATACATACTTACATTTCTAAGAATATAATTATGTTGATAATTATAATTTTATAATGTTTAGGTATATATATGATCTTATATTGCTCCAAAATACTTATAATGCAAAGGACGAATATTTCCAATCAGTTTATCCATATTTTAACAAAATTATCGCCTTGATATATTTTTTTTTCAAAACAGTTATAATACAAAAGTTATTATTCATTTTTCATTCCAATCATTTTATAAAAGTTTATTACAAACTAAAATAATGTTTTTGAAACTGAGTACTTGGATATCTATAAAAATTGAAGATGATGAAATATGCAGTAACGTTTTTTTATTAGAGTGGAAATTTAAATTTCTATGTATTCAAGATACTTTTATTTTAGTAAAATAACTTGAGTTTCTTAATTTATATGTACATTATATACAGTATAATAATAACTTATTTAAAAAATAGTTACTTGTTCTTTATTTATTCATGAATATCAAATTAAATTTCATTATATTAGCTTTCATGTTATTTATCCTATAAATTTCCTAAAAATAAATTTAAATATAGTTTTTATCAAATGAAATAAATTAATTTTGTACAAACAAGTAAAGAGAACAGCTTTTGAGGTAATGTAAAGTACTACAAAAAAAGAGAAACGCGTTTAAATTTAAATAGTTTTTACATAGCTGATTTCATTTAAAACTAGAGTAAGCATTTAATAAAATAAATATTTTCCTTGAAATAATTCTAATTTATATTTAATTTCTTTGGGTTTATTATGAATAATATTATTTTATTTACATACTTTCATGTTCATATGACTGATCGTCCGTTGCTTATATATTCTTTACAATTCTTAGTGAAAAAAATAATTATATTTATTCCTCAGAGAGCCTAATTAACAATTGCATTTCTTTTCCCAGTTATCAAAATCAAAAGAACAAATATAAATGTTTTCTTTTGAAATAATTAAAAATGCTTTTAATTTATTTTTGATTCGGTTGTTATATTTCATACTTTATTTTTTGATTAAATATGAATTACTTATTTTCATTCATAAGTAGCTTTTCATGATAATGTCTTAAAACTAGAAAATCATACAAATTCTTAATCAAGAATTCATTTTATTATTGTCTAATTATAACATTTATATTAATTTTTCCAAAAACTTCAGCAAGCGTAGCCCAAAAACAAAATATGGCACAAAAAAGTCATATATCTTCTTCAAAAATATTCAAAACCATTAATCTCGTGATTTTTAAGTTAATACATTACTAAATACAAAACAATATTCTCTGAACAGCAATTATTTTACAAAAATTAATATTAATACAATTCATTTAATCATAAAATATTAAGTTACTATTTAATAATCTAGTTCTACATTTCTAACTGCAAATGAAAAGCAAGCAACAATATGACATGACAAAAGTAATAAGTTTAAAACTTTAATTGATTTAAATAATTTTACTGGTATACAAAAAGTCATTTGATGTCTTCTAATAATGAATAAGACTACCAGTGAAGTGCAAACACTCAACCTGTTATTGACTCAACTAGCTCTCAAAGGTTTCCTGAAGAAATATCTAGCCAATCTGACTTTAAAAGTCGCAAATATTGTTAAATTGTTACCGGTACTGAATATTGTACATGAACTGACATTTGGGTTACTATCACTTATGTGTTCGACGCACTTCATATCTGGGAATCTAGTTGTTCAATTATTTACCAGGAGTCGTTCAGATTGTTCCTCAAACCAATCATGAATGGCTAATTAGTATCCTTGAAAATAATATAGTTGGTTAAGTAATAAGTTTATTAATGTTTGCAAATGGTCAAGTAATAGAACATAATCAATTCCAGCCAATGAGTTGTTCCGTTTACCCGAGAATCTAGTCTATGTAATGTAAAGTTATCCCACACTCTGTGACGGAGGCCCATTCGTGTTTGCCTCTTGCGCCATAGCTAAACACAATGTTTAAACACTAAGAATCAATAAGACGATTAAAGAGACGTTAGAATAATGAATACACAATTTATTAGCTGCTTGTTACTATAACAACAATTATAAATGCTCTCCCGGACAAGGGCCTTAACTGTCTTATAACTCCATCTATCAATAATAATCTAACGGACTCTTACCACTAAGCCTTCCTTGACATCAAGCATACATTAACCAGCCGATAACTTTTAACAATTCTCGGCTCCGACTTCCAACTCCGGCTCTGGAACAATTGCTGAACACTGGAATCATTCAACCTCAACTTCTCGAACCACTCAACCACTGTATCGCTACTTTCAGTCTGAGTTTATATAAACTGCTGTTTGTAGAAAATGCAACACCATGAAGGAATCATCAGAATCAAATGAAATTCGCAGCAAATGTCAATTATAGGATATTATGCAAATTAATAAAGTTTCAGAGCCATCGCGCGTCTGAATTGATGCTGAAAGCGTATAAATAAAGTGCTGTAGCAGGACGTTGAAAAAAGTCTATGATTATTTGTTAGTGGCAAACGTTTAGTGAGACCTGAGTATGCCTCCACGACGGAAGAATAAGAAATTCAAGCAACTTACGGAGTTTGAACGAGGGAGGATAATCGGCCTTCGAGAAGGAGGATTTTCCTATCGCGCAATAGCAGCTCGTATGCAGCGGAACAGTTCCACAGTGATGCGAGTTTGGAAGCAGTGGACCGACGAGCACCGAACAACTCGAAAAACAGGCACTGGACGACAGAAGGTGACGTCAGAGCGCGATGATCGACACCTGCTCCGCATGGCGGTGAATGATCGCACAGCTTCCTCCAGGCAGCTGGCAGCACGTTGGTCTACTGCTACAGGTGTACAATTGTCGGCTTCGTCAATTCGTCGTCGTCTGCTGCGCCGTGGATTGCGTGCAAGGGTGTCTTTATACAGGATTCCCCTCACGGCGAATCATCGACGGCTGCGTCGGCAGTGGGCTCTTGAGCACAGAGACAGGCGAGCTGATTGGCACCAAGTTGTCTTTTCAGATGAATCACGCTTCAATTTGTGGACCCATGATGGCCGTGTTCGTGTTAGACGTTATGCCGGTCAACGCTGCCTTCCTGAGTGTATTATTGAACGACATAGTGGTCGAACACCCGGAGTTATGGTCTGGGGTGCGATTTCGTATCATGGACGATCCAATTTGATACGAATTGAGGGTAATCTCAATAGCAACAGGTACGTCCGTGAAGTGCTACAGCCCGAAGTCGTTCCTTTCCTTCAAGGCATCCCTGGAGCTATCTTTCAGCAGGATAATGCACGCCCACATGTTGCGCGGACTGTTCGAGACTTCTGTTCAGCACAACGCATGCAACTTCTTCCTTGGCCTGCTTATTCACCGGATATGTCGCCTATTGAGCACGTGTGGGATATGGTTGGTCGGCGTCTCGCTCGTGATCCGCGTCCTGCAGTTTCCAAAGACGAACTTTGGTTGCGCATACAAGCGATATGGAATTCTCTTCCTCAAGCAGATATTCAACATCTGTTTGACTCCATGCCACGTCGTATAGCAGCACTTATTGCAGCGCATGGTGGCTGCACTGATTTCGGACGCTTAATTTGTTTCTTTTGTTTTGAAAATTTCATCATTTATTTGTATCAGTACAAGTCGTTTCTGCATTAAATTTCATTTGATTCTGATGATTCTTTCATGGTGTTGCATTTTCTACAAACAGCAGTATATTTCCTAACTTTCCCGCTTCACTTCATTTCTATCTGCTTTACATAATCACGTTTCATTTTTGGTTGGGCAAAGGCTGTTTAGCAAAAGCAATCAATCTTAATTAAAATTCCCAAGTTTAGTGAAGAGAAACCGCGAATAGCCCAACGTCACAACTTTTCTAATGCCACCAGTAGTGTCTTATTTCGTACAATGCCTCGGTAACAAGTTGCGTTCAAGATCTTTTCAGGTATGTGCCACACTCGAGATCTACCATCAGATCTTACCAACTGGAGTCGTGATTCACGTGACAAAGAAACTTTTTTCCTGTCTCTGGCATCATCTGATACTTCACGAGCTCAGCAGAGGCACTGCAGCTGATCATTTGTTGTCGGGTTTCTGTTGCCATATCCCAAGAATACTGAGTTTCACTGCATTGTTCTCTGACGCATGTCACTTTCATCAAACATTGATTGCTGCTGCTATTTGTAGTAGTGTTGTGAGTCTGATAATACTGAATACTTCTCGCAGACGTCTCTGATCTTTATCTTGGTTTTCATTTAACTAAATCAGTCAGTTCTTTGTTCATGATAGAAAGTAATTTCTGAAATAATACATTCTCTACTCACTCTTGACACTGGAATGCTAGTTTCCTTAACAATTTTCTAAATAGAATACTCCACGCATCTACTTCCAACAAAGCATTCCGTATTCAATGTTGGTTGATTCCCGTCGTGTGGTTAAAATTATGTCAGTAAACATTTCACATGAATCACTTCAGTGCAAATGAGAGCCTTGACAAAGCATTGCCAACTTATGAATATCTCGATGTGTGCAAGTATCCAGATGACGATGCTTCTGCCATCTGGATGTTTCATAATACTGTGTGAAGATTTTGTAACTCCAAGACAGGTCTCTTTTATTCAGTACATTACAAATAAGAAATGGAATGTTGCTTATAAATAGTAATTTAATTCTTAACTTCTATCAACGACCTTACGATCACAGCACCGTATGTATATATATATATATATATATATACGGTGCTATTACCAATATACTCCTTTTCCATACAACTTATTACCAATAAATAATTTGTATCCTCTTACACATTATTACCAATCAAACAATGATTTAAATATTTTTTCAATTTATATGGCGATGACGTGTTATATATTTTTTTTATTTTGAGTATCTGATATCCATCTTGAAGCTTAAAGAATATTCCGTCTTACTACTCACATATTTGAATCTTCATTTCTTTGAATTTTTGTAAGTAATTTTTATATTTTGATTTGCTGATAATTTTTAGAATTATAGATTATATTTTTGTAGATTTTATCGCTGAACTTTTTTGCCTCTTTTAATCATTGAACTCTTTTGTAATCTGGATTTCTCAATTCAGCCTACCAAGTAACAAAAGGGGAATGTTGGTACCATTAAACTAGCTTATTCGGCCCTCAGCCGAAATTGCTTTTTGACTTGCTGGGTTCCATATTTTCATTTATTTTTCATTCTTTCATTTTTACGTTTCTTTCTGAATTTTTGTCTTTTTAAATATTTTATATTATTCTTTCATAAATTGTCAGTATATATATATATATGTATGTATGTATGTATGTGTGTGTGTGTGTGTGTGTGTGTGTTTGTGTTTTAAATTTTTTTTCCAGACATTTTGTTCCTGTTTGAGGGATCTTGCAGATTAGACACATTATATAATACAGTTCCAATCTAATCTGAATTATTGACTGTTATAAATTATTGATTGATTGACTGTCTCATTTTATAAAATTATTATAAAAAGTTATTTCTGTTGCTTTTAATAAATGTTCATTACAGAATAAGTTGCTTAAAAATAGAAATTTAATGTGAAACCTATTAGAATTGAAATATTGGAAAATGAAAAAGGTTAGTAGCGTGGAACGTAATTCTTAGAATTGGAACCATTCGGGCCTGAAAATGATAAATTTTCTAGACTTCTTATCAACGACGAAATTTGTATGAAAAAACTGACTTCAAGGATTTATGAGAGATCTTCATCTAATGTTTCAAAATCTGAACCCGAATATTGCTTTTTAACTGACGGATTGAGGCATTAACCAATAAAAAAATTGAAGAACAGTGTTTTGAAGCTTTATCATACGGTTGTACTATTAAATAATTTTATTATAATTATCTTTATAATAAAATGTGTGAAATAATCAAAATAGTCGTAAGTTTTAATGATGCTGTAGTAGATGAATTTTAAAGAGAATTTCTTAAAAATTTTTTTTAAGAGAAACAATTTTTAATTATGTTCCTATTGCACTGCACTTAGTGACAGATTACATATAAAACTAAGGTGGCTGCACATTTTAATCAAATACCATCATCCGTTATGTGTTTATGTTCCAATAACATTTTATTACGCTCATGAAAATAGGGATTTCCAACAAATAAAACTCTTTCGCTTTTCAAAATTGTTTTTACAAGGAAAATCATCTGCTTGTTTTATATATTACTTAAATTAAATTGTGTATTTATGTTTTATATACAAGTCAGAATAAGATATTAGAGGTTAACTAGTGAAAAGTTTGTCAAAAAATTAAGCATCTTTCCTTTTATTTCTTTGAAACAGCTAATAGTATTTACGTAAAATATTAAACAATAATGGCCATAAAATAAATATCAACTATTGAATTATAACTACTATATTATTCTAAAATTAAAACAACATTTTGATCCTAATATATTCTTTTAAGAATTCAAAATAATTTTTTCTTTTCATGGAAAACTTTTACACTTACAGTTGTATATAATAATAATTATTAAGAATCCTGTAATAATCAACTTAATAAACTACATCGTTAACCATATAAAGTAAAAATTATATATCGTGAGAAATTACATACATTTATTTATAACAATAATTAAGAAACTCTCTAATAATCAGTTAAATAAACTACATCATTAACTATACAAAGTAAGAATAATGTAACATAAGAAATTACGGAATCTTCATAATTTTTATGTTTACTAAAGAGATACAATGCCAAAAATATCATTCGCCATTTTGCAACACTATTTAATAACATAAAGATTCACATAATTACATATAAAGATAACTTTCTTCACCAGAAGTTACTCTGTAAAAACTCTTAATATAATCTTCAAGCTCTCAACTTATCTAACCTAAATAATCGATAAAGAAACTTATCGATTATTCCGTTTTCCAACCACAACATGTACAGTACGACACAATTTCCAATTCCTTAGACATCAGTGAAGGATAAAAAGCTTTTTCACAACACCCATGAACCAGATGTTCGACAGAGAGAGTTCGAAATTAAGAAAAGAGGAACTTCTCATTCCCAATCGAACATTTTTTCCCTTATTTTTCTCATTTTTTTTCCTTCTCTTACTGTCTATCCACCTTCCAACAATAACTCCGTCTCGAAAAGTTAGAGTGCGTTAACAGTTTTAAAAGTTTCTGTTAAAGAATGTGCCAAGAGAGATTTATTCAGTTAGGACCCTCCCTTTGGCCTCTCCCCCAGGATTCGAAAGTCTAGCTCTAAAATTGAGTTAAGGCCAGCTGCTAAATTCTTTGAGCCACGGTTTCTTACTTTACAAGTATTACAGGATCAGATATTTTGGGCTAATAAAAGCTGAGATTTTGATGCTTTTGCTTTTGTTTGTTTTATTTGTATTTCAAGTATTTGAGAAATGATACAGTACTTTTATTTCGAAGATTCGAAACAGAGTTTGGAAAAGTAAACATTTTTGGCGAGTTTTCTGTGTGTACGAGCATTCTAAAAGATTCTATTAATGAAAAATAGCATGTTTTGAGATTATGTTTGGAACAGAGGTGGATAACGCAAAATTTCATTACTGCTATTGGTGGAGAATAGACTAAATTTCATTATCGATCAAAAAATAAGCGTTAAGTTTGATCTCTTTTTATTCTACATTTCTACTTGTAAAAAATGAAGATCAAATTTTAATACATTTAAAGTCTAATTTATTCTTCTTATTTAAAAACTCACGATAATTATTTTCACATGTGCTAACGTGTTGTAATTTTGAAAAAAAAGGGAATGAAAAGACAAGAGACAAAAGGTGTGGGCATAAAATGAAGAATACAATGTTTTCAGTTCGAAAGATTGACATTATAACCCATTATGATAATAATACTTACATTTAGTTTGCGGAGATGTTTTTATGGAGAAGGAGTGTGTTGATAAAACCGTCAATTCCCCATAATTTTCTTTCAGAAGGTGTGCGGAATGAAAGCAACTTTTCTGTCGTTCCGGAGAGCTGTTACATTAACATTTCACTTTAGCCATTAAATTAAATAGTTCCATTAAATTAATTAGCCACACCGAAAACGTAAAAGAAACTTGAAAAGTTGGAGCTTTTAAATAATACGTATTTTAATGTAAACAGAAACATCTCCAATCATTACAACAGTAGACCGATTCTGAAATTTATAGAACAACACATAACAATCATAATGTTTATGTTGCCAATCGCACAGGAGCAAATCTCTTCCATAATCATTTAAGCAAACGATTTTTTCGTAATATTTACTCTCGTCCTTTTTGAGAGGCAAAGAACCACTCATTTATCTCAAACTTAACATTTACAAATTTAAAACTTAAGTGAGTGAAGAAAAGATCGTCTGCTCCTTTTCTTCCATTCTCCTTACAGCTGCGCAGTCAAAATGACATCAAAAAATGACTTAGGAAGTCTCTGTATATTTATATTGCTATGTTATATTTATTTTTATATTTTATCGTCTGCATTCCTTTAATATACGAACTGAATATCATTGTCTGTTTTAATGATTCATTGCTTTCTCTTAACTGAATAATTCATTTTTATATGCCAAAATCATCTGTTTTTATTATTTGTTTTTGTTAACATTGGCAACGTTTTTGTTCTTCAGAAGTTTTTGCTTGTGAAAATAGCAATTCATTGGGATTTCGAAGAAGGTATTTACTTTTCTTAATAGTTATTGCTTCTGTGAAGCATGAACCTTAATTATAATGAGCGCTTACTTCATTATAATTAATGTTCAATTTAGTGAACTTAGAAGATGATGGCTACCCAATTCCAATATTAGAAAATTTCACCGTGTAATATATTCGCTACTGAAAACGAAAGCCTTTCATAATATAATTAAATTTTAAAAAATACAGTAGCATATGTTAAAATGAAAATAGCGAAGCCAATTTCAATACTTTTCCACTATTATTGTTATTATTACTATTTCATATCAGTATCTGATTTCGTTTCATTGTGTAGACTAGGAAGCAACATCTTCAGATACTGGTTTAAAAAGGTGTAACCTGAATGATCCGATTTTATTGTGCAGCAAGCATTTTTGCATTTTGAAAAGAATTGTATACTTGAAGCAAACTATGAGCATTGTTTTGAAAGTAACTATACGATCATTTCGTAACTATATTCAATTGAACTCTATCATTTTAACTCATTTCAAGTATTGTGTATCACTCAGTCAAGTATCATTTCAAGTATTGTTAATTTTTGACTTTGAAATATAGAAAGAATTGTAAAACTCGCATATTTTGTATTCAAGCTATTACATTTTTTTTTATCTTCTGTTAAATAACATTTTACTTTCACGCATTAGTATTGCACAACTTTTGGAGGTAACAGTACAACTTTGAAGTAATTTTTTTCCCTTAATATAAATTTTATTACCATATGCATGTTCTTTTAAATTATAAGACATCAAAATTAGAAAAATACCAAAGAGAAGTTTTGTTAGTGTACATTTTGCCTGTTTAAAGAACATTTTATGCAAATGTAAGCAAAAAATCATATTTTCAACAAAATATGGTGACTTAAAAGAAAATAAATATATTCACATTTTGTAAATTAAATATGATGTTGTATAAAAGCAATCTGGAGTATAGACTATTATTTTAATAATGTATTCCTTACGCAGAAAGCCAAAGAAGTTTGAGTTCTGAACAAAAAAAAATCATTAAGAGTCATTGTAATTTTCTATTTATTACAATATAGTAAATCTTCTACTTACTGTAAAATCTCAATAGATTATATTATGTGTATACGATGTTAATACACAACCACGCATACACTCTATAGCAAAAAAATAAAAATAAAAACGAAGCCCCAAGAAAGAGTTGTCTGATTGTAATGAAATATTGTATGCAAAAACATTTGGATCGACAATGCAAATCATTAAAATTTTGCGTCTAATGAATGAATAGCGGGTGCTACAGAACATCGGAGCTGATCTCTCTTCAGATGTATATAAGAAGCGATTCTCAATCTGATATTCAAATTTTCTGTTGCATTGCGATTTAGGATACATTTCAACGACTAAAACAATGCCTCGTCGCAGGTTTCAAGCTGATTATCAGCAACTGTCAGAGTTTGATAGAGGTCGTATCATTGGAATGAAAGAGACAGGTTGGATAAATCGGAGAATCGCTCGTCATATGGGTCGAAGCGATGCGGCGGTTATAAGATGCTGGCAAGAATGGGAGGACAATGGCAGATTTAAGCGTCGTGATAACAGCAAGCGACCTAGGGCCACAGCAGATCTGGAGGACCGAGTGATTGTCGGATCAGCTGTCACAGCCCCTGATTCATCGTTGTGAACCATCAGACGTGCGACCCGCACACGAGTGTCCACTATGAATATTCACAGATGGCTGATAGAGCAAATTCTACGCTCGCACCGACCGCTACGCCACCTGCTACTCCCACCGACACATTGTCAAGCGAGATTGCAGTGGCTTTTGGCTCCATCAGGTTGGAATGATGTTGACTATGAACGTATAGTGTTTAGCGTCGAATACCTCTTTTTTGACTGTGTCCTGACGATCTTTCAAGAGGTGTCTGGGGAAGCCCAGGGCAGCGTGCCGATCCTGCTTTCACTATTGTACGCCACACAGACCCTCAACCAGGAGTTATGGTATGAAGTGCCATTTGACTTGATAGCCAGATCCTATTGGTCGTTATTAGAGACACACTTACAACACATTGGTACGTCGACGACATTATGACACCTGTTTTGCTACCCTTCCTATAGCGGTACCCTGGCCTTAATTTTCATCAAAATAATGCCAGACCACATACGGCACGTGTTGCTAAGAATTATCTTATAGCTTGTCAAATTCTTCCTTGGCCAGCCAGATAGCCAGATCTCTCAATCGAGCATATCAATAATTTGATGGGAAGGCAACAACATATACCAGGAAAAGGTGATGACCTACCCCGACAATTCAAGCAAATTTGGCAAGAAATACCGCAGGAGACCATCAGGAAGCTTTATCACTCTGTGTCACTCGTATGGGAGCCTGCATCCAGGTTAGAGGTGGGTCATCACCTTATTGAGCTCGGTATTTTGTAACTGTGAAACTAAGAAGTAAATCATTAAATTTTTCTGAAATTTAACTATTTTTTTATTCTGCACCTAATTGTTCCATCCGCCAATTTGTGTGCCGATCGAACAACTCCTTCGTGCTGCGTAGGATTTTTTTGTTATAGAGTATATATATATATATATATATATAATTTCAGGTTCATTGTAGCATAATATTTGATCATCATTTTTAGACTCTTTGTGATCAAAGAAATTCGTGATCATGTAATATTAAAACGTTTGTAACTCAGCTTCTAAATAAAATTTCAACATATTTTTAAAGGTAAAAGGTTGAGGTGTAAAAGGAAATAAGAAATAAAATGGTTATTTAGACCAACAATTGTTGGAATATGTACTGTCACCTCAGTAATAAAATTGTATTTGTATTATTTCTGTTATCTAGATATATTATCCGATAGTTAGATTCTCCGTTATCTAGATGTATTAAATATTTAAAAACAATTGACTTAGAATTTAAGGACAAAAACTTTATCAAGAAAGTAAAAATAATGCTAAAATTTCATACATTGTTTTTTATATGAGAAATAAAAAAAATAGTTAGAAATTTTTTCAGGTTTAGTTTTAGGCTTAAATATTTCATTAACTTCTAACTATGAAATTTCATTTGAACTATGAAAAAATAACAGTCAGAAATGTGCTAGATTTATAAAGAGGGATATACGAGATACAAACACATTAATGCGGAGTAGGACTGAAAAGTTACTGGACTGAGTTTACGACATAAAAATATTACCACTTAAATTCCTGAAACACATATTCCTTCGTAATAAAAACCTTGAGCAACAACAAACTTTTGCTATCACTTGTAAAAGTCATCGAAACAGTTGTGGAATCCTTTTTTAGCCAAGTCTTTTAATTCAGCCTGCGATGCTATTTTCACTTCATTAACATATTAAAATCGACTACCCTGCAAGCTACGTGTTGGTTCCGGAAATTGACTGAAGTTGCAGGAAACGAGATCAGGGGTGTAAGGAGAATGTGGCGAAACAGTTGCTTTCATTCTCTCAAGAAAGTCATGACTATGAGGGATTGATTTGAGGAAACGTTGTCATGCAAAAACCATTTTCTTGCTCTCTTCTTTCGGATAGACTCACGCAAACGACGCTAGATGTCTACATAAAATTATTTGTTCACAGTGCGTTTGCATTATTTGTTTATAGTGCGTCTTTCAAGGACTAATTCCAGATGCCAAATCCTAGATATCGAAGATCATTCTAGCAGGACTTTCCCTTTAGAGAGATCTTGGTGGAATTTCTGCTTGTGCGGAAATTGTGAAGATTTCCATTATATGATGATTGTCGATGCTCTCTTGGATTGAGGATCGTATAAAAACTCAATTTTTCATCTTCAGTCTCAATTCTGCCAGGTAGGAAGGGATATTTATCAAAGGTCGAGATTAAGTCTCCCGCCATTTCCATTCGAATTGCCTTTTGGTCTTCGTTTAACATGCAGGGAACTATGCGTTCACACACTTTATGCATGCTAAGATCCTTTGTCTGTATCTGTTGATATGTGGCCTCGGATATCCCAACTGATTCTGCTATTTATTCGATTGTTTCAAGCCTGTCCTTACGTACCACCGCAGAAATATTTTCGATGTTTTTAGCGGAGTGTGAAGTCTGTGGACGTTCATAGCATTCATCGTTTTCGAAACTTACCCTGACTTCTTTGAAACGTCGATGCCTTTCTAAAGCTTGCGTTTAAAACCGTGTATCACTGACATATGTTTCAACATTTCGTAAGTTTCCGTAGCAGTTTTTCCCAAGCAAAAGCAAAATTTGATACTTATTATCTGCTCAATAAATGCAATTTCTTACAATCGCTAAATCATCTTCCTACGCCATGGCCTACCTCGGCGAAGGCAGATGTATATATATATATA
>BMAW01050553.1:98077-163952 GCA_019974015.1 Nephila pilipes
AAGCGGCAGTCATCTGAGTGGCGCACAGCTGGCGAAAGCCGTCCGAAGCGTCCGAAAACGCAGCAGTCAGCTGGCAAAGTCATGGCGTGTCATGGCAAAGTCATTTTTGGGATACGCATGGCGTGATTTTCATTGACTACCTCGAAAAAGGTAAATCGATCAACATTGATTATTATATTGACTTGCTGGTGCGTTTGAAGGAGGAAATCGCAAAAAAACGACCGCACATGCAGAGAAAAAAAATCCTTTTTCACCAAGACAATGCATCCTGCCACAAGTCGATGAAAACAATGGTAAAATTGAACGAATTGGGCTTTGATCTGCTTCCCCACCCCACCCTCCCATACTCGCCAGATTTAGCCCCCAGTGACTACTGGCTCTTTGCTGATCTTAAAAAAATGCTCCAGGGAAAAAGATTTGGCTCAAATGAGGAGGTCATTGCTGAAACTGAAGCTTATTTTGAAGCGAAAGATAATTTTTTTTATAAACATGGTATTGAAAAAAAGGAAAAGCGTTGGAACGATTGTATCACCCTAAAAGGTGATTATGTTCATGAATAAAAAAAAATTTGCAAAAAAAATGTTGTTTTCAATGTTAGTCTCGGGACTTATTGATCCATGTGTTACTATATATATATACGTATATGCATTCTGAAAGTATTGTAGGAATTTATGGATAAAAACAGAAACTATATTTTGATCTACTTAAATTATGCTTGCTTATTATATTGGATATGTTCTCTGAAACATATAAGAGTGACCTAGAATAGTTGAATATTTTCTGAAAACTTTTTTGTGATGGAAACTGAAAACGAGATTCTTCAATAATGTATGCTGCTTTCTAAATAAGTTTAATATATACATTTGAAATTTGAGTTGATATTTGATTGATAAGGTACTGATAGATATTTTCATTCACAAATCCCCATGAAGAAAGTTATATATATATATATAATTCAAAATTTCATTCCGTTTAAGTAAATTTTATAGCTGGAAATATGAAATTGTTTCAATAAGTAGTAAAGTATTTTCGAGATAACTTACGAGGATTAGTGGATGCAATATTTCTTTTACTTATTAATTTAAAACTTAAAATTTTGTGTGAAATTTAAATATTTTGTTTCGGAATTTTTACTACGTTGAAATTTGAAATGTTATCTTTAGCATTTAATACTTTCTCTTCAACTTAAGAGATATTATTTTGAATTATGAAATATATCTTAGTAAAAATAAAGATTTTCTTTTTTCAATGCAAATGTTTGAAGAAAAATAAATGCTTTGTTAAACATTAATATCACTTTTACTTTAATATTGAAACAAGCATGACTAATAGGTTACAATCAAAAAATACTTGTATAAAATTTAGGGTTAATTAAAATTGGTGCAGAATATTTAACCGAAATATAAATGAATTCTGTCTGATGATATAATCATTATATTTATTTTTAAAAAATAATGAAAATGAAAATATCAATAAATTCATATTATAGATGAATTTATTTAGAAAAAGAAAATTAGAATTTATTTTAATGTTCATAAAATGAATAATTCTGGAATATTTGAAATTAATAAAAAAATGATGTAAAATGTTGACAGTATTTCACTTTCTAACTCTTAGATAATAACCTTTCAACTAAATGTATAAAATATGATTGTAAATATAAAATTTAAAATATCTACAACAATTAACGGTATTGTATGATATACAAATGTCGTTCAATAAATTCTAAGAAAATCTAAGAGATGGCGCTCGTAGCATCGACTTTGTTTTTCTTAAGAATCATGACTCATTAGACAGCTATCTAAGTCTCAGTTACTCGCTATTCAACATCACAAAAATCTTTTGTCGAAACTCTTCGCTCTGTGGTGATCATCTTCGCCTTTTTGGAGCAAACTCACCTGAGGCAACCTATTGATTTTATAGTTACTTTATTTCCTGTATATAGTAATGTATCTAGTTATCATCGAAGATGGCAACTCGACGAGGCTGCAATCAAATTTTGATTTGGCATCAAATAACTACGAAACCAAAACTCACTTATGAATCCATGTCAAATTTGGTTCGGCCTCGTTTAACAGATGGCAGCAGTCAATGGTAACAACAATTGATCTTATTAAGGCCATATGTCTTCAAATACAAATATTTATTCTCTTGTTCTCTACACTCAATCTAAATATTTTCAAAATTTAACACAAAATTATTAGCAAAATGATAAGCTACCAAACTAGAGGAGGCTACATAAGAAGCAGATAGAAATCAAAGATAAAAAATAGCTTAACTGTATGTTTTTCAAATAAGTTTTTATAACATACTCAATACGTTTCAATAATTTTTTTGCTTTCTATATGTCCCGAAACATTTTTTTCCTTAATTTTATGTTTAAGAACTCACACAGTATTTTACTAATGCAATAATAAGTAATAAAAGTAAAATCTGTGACTTATGTGCGTGAAAAAAGTACAAAGTTGCTTATCTTACGTAAGGTATGATGACATGACCAGCCAAAGGTGAAAAAATTCAGTATCAAGATTACGTGACAAGAGTTGCGAAATAAGATAACTCTCTAGGCTCGAATCCAGTTTTTTTTCCTCTCTTTTTCTGTCGAACAGTTATGGTTTTGTTGAGCTTTTTTTTTACTGATATGAGAAGAAGATACAATGTTGTTTACTGAGAAATGCTTCAAAGACAAAAATAAACTAATGGCTATAAGAAAACTGACGAACTGAATGTGTTTGAATGGCTTTGTATTATGTAAACATTTAGAACGATTTCTTATTGCAATTGATGGTGTTTTTCAATGTGAAAATCATACAAATGAAAAATATGAAATGTTTGATTATAATTATGATAAATTTACAGGACCTATTTATATTGTATACAGTATTTAATCATGAAGTGAAATTAAAAGAAGGATACTGCGCCCGGTAAAACATATCCATTTGTATTCTGTTAATGTTAAAAAAATCCTGTTATTACGCATTTATCTTCCATGATAACATATATAAACACATGCGTTTGGAATATTTTTTCGTATATAAAATAAGTCTCAAAGAAATACTATTTAATTATAAATACTTTTACACTAAATATATTTATGTAAAATATTTTAAAATTATTAAAAAATTTTCTTTTTAAAGAATAACAAAATTTTCATTTGAATTGCGTAAATGTCCTATATGTATGGAATGAAAGATTTGCTTAAGAAATTGACATTAAACAAACAAATATATATTTCATAACCTATATAACTTTATTTGCTTCTTTTTTATAGAATGGTATATTTTTTATATAAGTATTACATGCAAATACGCACTTGTAAAAAATGTTTCGATAAGTTAATGATATTCCAGTAACGTTAAAAATTAGTTAATATTTCTGCAAAAATTATAATAAACAGAAAAAAATGCTATAAAAATACTTAAATAAATAATAAATAATTATAAATAATACTTTAAAAAAATAATAAAAATATACTTAAATATTGTTTTCGTGGAAATAATAATGGATTCCGTTCCCAAACCTCTCAGTACATACTGTTAATACACAATTACCTGACAGAGGAGTTTCTTTGATGCTTTAGAACCTCTTGTTCTCACTTATGTTCAAAGCATGCATGTGATCAAGTTTCAACTGAGTAGCATTGCGACCACACATGAGCACGGAATGCTCAAAACTTCATCTCTGCCCATCACATTTTTATTGCTTTGATCTCCAGAGCTATCAACAATCGAACATAATCGAACAGGCCTAAAGATTTAAGTACTGGCATCACCATTCGATGCCACACCAGATGAACTTTCCTACATGAGGAGGCAGATTGGACCACTTTTAGTATTTCATTCAATGTTAAGACATGTAGCAATGGTTATTACCAACCATGGTGGTAACCGTCTATATTGATTTCGTCGTCTTATTCAAACCACAGAAGACAATCATTTTAATATTTTCACCTTTATCTTTGCGTTAACTCTCTAGTTTTATTGTCTTTCTTGGTGTTTCAGTTTGGATGGCCAGTAGTATAGTTGAGAAAACTGTTTCTGTGTTATCTTTCTCAATCGCAGCAACAGCAAGGAGATCCTTTCCAAACCTTTGAGATACAAGTTGGTTTCCTTATGTTTTCATTAAAATTAACAACTTTTGCACAGCTTTCAAATTGTCTTAATATCTTTTTGTTTCTTAATATAGTCTGAACACACGTTCCAGATGGTATTAAATGAAAATAAAACATAATTTAACAGTTGCTTGTTAACCTACTTTTAACTATACCAGAAAAAGTATTTAATATATAATGCCTATTGAATCTAAGAGTAATTTTTGAAGAGACGCTTTTCTGCTTCAGCGTGAACGGGCTAATGGACAATCAACCCACAACATAATATAGTACTTAATTGGATCTTCATTCATAACGGTACATCATGCTTCTTGTGTGATGCCCACGAAAGTGTTAAATGGTAAAGTTGTTTACAATTAAGTTAATCATTTTATGACAAATTAAAATTTCTATTATTATTAAATGATTCAAAGTAACTATGTGAAATTTTTGATTGTTGATTCGAAACTCTATTTCATCTTTCAATATAATAAGTAAATTGTCATATGTTAAAATATTCTTATGTTTTAAACGATGTATAAAAAATGGAGGAAAACTTTGAAGAATTTATGGCTCAGAGGTAAAGTTATTGTACGCAGAAAGGGAGGTCCGGCATCAAAAAACATTGCTGACAACGTTAAAATTCACTATAAAGTTTCGTTTAATTGTTTTCCATCGCAGTTTTAAAACTTTCCAAAACATATTTTACTTTACCAGAACGGTGTACCAGAAGAGAATTTCAATCTGAGAAAGCTCTCAGCCAAGTAATCTTTTAATAAAATCATATTATTCAGATATCTATTTTGTGTCTAATTCAACCTACTGCTTTATCCACGAGGCAACAAGCAAAGAGGACAAATGATTTTGAAATCTACGGACGCATAAATAGTCTTTTCATACTATTTTATCAATTTTTACGGATTTGTATACGTTTTCAGCATTTTCAACGGGTATTTTAAGAAAAAGATGAAAAGGGAATGCTAATAATTCGAATCTAATTTTCTTTTTATAAAGTACAGTTTTTACAGAAGTATATTACAAGCATTATAAAATAATCGATTGTTTAATCAATACACACTTATTTATCATTTTTGAAATATATTATAATGCATCTTTGATCTTGAATAAAAACATATAAATAGGGCAACTTATTATTCGCTTAGATTTCTAAAACATGCCCATAGCATCCGCAGTTTAATTTCCTCGATATAAAAAAATGCATTTATTAGGAAACAGACAAATGTTCTCTTTACAAAGTCCGAGGACCAGGTGCTTTAATAGAAAAAGTTTGAAATTAAAATAAGAAAGCAGTATTATTTCCGATCGATCACTTTTCCCTCTTTTTCTTCCCTGTTCTAACAATAACTTCAATCTGGAAAAGTTGGTGAGTGTTAACAGTTTTAAAAGTTTCTGTTAAAGAATGTACCAAGAGACTTTTATCCAGTTACTGCCCTTCCCTCTTATCCCTCCCCATCGAATCTTCCTGTAAAATGAAGTTAGGGCAGCTGCTAAATTCTAGGACCCGTGGGTTTTTATTTTTCCAGTATTAGTGGATTCAACATTATGTGCTTTTAAAGGTAGGAAGCCTACGTATATGCTTTATTTGCACTGCATCTCTTTGAGAATGTTGGAACATTTTGGTATCTCATTCATTAGTAATAAATCAGTCAAAGTAATAGAAGTAAGGTTCTTTTTCTGCGGTTACTATATTTGTACGGCTATATTAAAGGTATTACTTTTAACAAATATTTTTATTACTAAAATACATTTTGGGTAGAATTGTAAATTAATATTATAATATTCATTTGTTGGTAAAATAGAAAAAGTATATTTTAAATGAGAAGGGAATATTATAAAAATTATTTATAAGCTAGTTAGGATCAAATAAATGTGAATCTATTTGCTTCTTAGTATCACTTTCAATATTTAGAACATTTCATTCATGGTTTTATTTTCGAATACAATTAAAAACTTATAAATTTTAAATATTGTTACTTGATTGAAAGGATGTCAAATATAAAAAAAGATCCATGCTTTTAATATTCAGTTTCCTTCGAAGAAATTCTAAGTTTTATTTAACGCTCGTTAACAAACACAATGATTCTTTCTAACATGAAGAGTTAACACAAACATTAATCCACTATAGGACTAATTCAATGTTCACATAATCACAATGTCGCTATGGTTCAAAAGCAAAAGGCATGGTTCAAAAACAAAAAATATGAAAACATACATTACATACATAGTATCAGATATGCATGTTCTGAAAATGAAATCTAGAAGCTTCTAGTTTAACTTCGGGGCATCTAGTTTTGTCACCGAATTGAATTATTTAACTAACAAATTTGTCACCAAGTTTATCACCAGGAAGATAATTCTTTACTGCTTCGCATTTTCCATTTATGTCTGTTAAGCCATCTATCTGGCCATAGTAACCTATTATCATGGAAATGAATGAAGTCCAAACTTTTCGTAAGAATTAATCGAGGTGGAGTGAGATGTATTATTTCTTAGAAAAGTAAAATTAAATTTGTAATAAATTTGTATTAATTTGTAAACGCATGTAATACTTCACACACAAAACATTTTTCATGTTTTCTCATTTTTCATATTTCTGTTATTTAAAACCATTACACTATTTTTATTAATGGATATCTTAAGCGTAAGAAATAGTGAGTATCATTTTTAAAATTTTAAGAACAACAAAAATAATAATATTTGAGTCTTTCCCAGCAAATTTTATGAATTTCATTTAATGAATAACTAATTTAAATAATTACTTTCAAATAATATTACTTTCATATAAATAATATTTTTTTAAAAAAAATTTCAATGAATAATTACTTTCAAACCAAACTGAATATTTCACGTAAGAGATTTGAAATTGGTTAGAAGTAAAGCTTTCTTATAATATAATTTATATGTCGTCTATCAATTTTAAACATGTATATGTTAAATAATAAGGATGTAGCTATAAATTTTTATTTAAATGATATATATATACTTATGAAAATAGCATAACCTTTTCTCAAAATCTTTTTAAAAAATGCATAACACATTCAAAATAATTTTATTTACTAATACTTTTCCCTTTAATAACATAAATTTTAATGCATCATTAATAGAAAGTTAATTACTTGTAAATTCATAAGGAACTTTTTGGAATAATTTTAGAGATATTTCACTAGCGAGTTTATTTTTTTCTTACGCAATTTGCAATGTTATATAAAATTGAACACCGTTTCTCCCCTAATTAAGCAGTATGTATGTATAGTTTATTTCATATCGTATTTATAATAGTAAGTTATAAAGTAAAAATAGTTCTTAGGAGTTCTAGAGTTGTATAAAAATAACTTTTTGTTCGAATCAAAGAAATAGCGGAAACATACAAATCCACTGTTATTTGTAACAGAAACCTATCTATAGATATAATGGTAGTCTAAATGTATCAAAAATTTGAAACAAATGGCCTCCGAAAATCGCCTACCTCATAACATTTTGATATAACTGGAAATAAACATGAAATTGAAGAAAAAAATCATCATTTCACTTAACAAAAACAATGCCATTCGACTTAATTTTAATTCTTGAAAATCAAATAATTCTTCTGAAAAACAAAATCAAGAAGTTATATTGATAAAATTTTCACTTCAAACGAGAGAGAGAGAACTTATTACTGTTAATTGACTTATATAAGGATACAAAAAATATGATTATTATCTAAAGAATAGTTATCATTCTTAATTTTCTAAAGTGATCATTGACAAGATCCTAATATTTATGTAAGGTTAAGTCTGCTGTTTTCCAAGTTCTATTAGAAAAGTGTATCGTTTGTGTAATTTGCTTTGGTGGTAAGAATTGTACAAATAAAAAACAACAAACACATGTATTCCGGCCATGTCAGTTATATTTCAAATTGAACTAGGAAAACAGCAGAATAAACATCCGGTCCATATCCTCGTTTTTACAACGTTTTTCTGAATTTCACTTGGTGTGTGTGTGTATCATCAAATTTTCGATCGTTAATTTAACCAACTTCCCATCAAGCTAGAGCTTTGAAATTTTGGGAATCGTTCGTACTTGCCTAACAATGCAATATTTAGACGTTTGCGACAAGTTTTAACTCATATATTTTTTTAATAATGCAGTTTAGCCCAATCACTTGGCGCAATTTGAATAATTGCCAAACTTGGCGAATTTTTTTTTTTTTTTTTTTTTTGGCTGAATGTTAAGTCCGCTTCGCGGACCAATTTAGCAACATTTGGCAAAATACCGCCAAATAATTCCTGTCTCCAAGAGTGGTTTGACTAAACTGTATTCCAACCATTTAATTTACCGGATTAATTAATTTTAGCTAGTTTTATCGTTGTTATGTATTTCACTTGGTGTGTGTCTGTATGTATGTGTATCATTGTGTCATCAAATTGTCTATTGTTAATTTAACCAACTTCCCATCAAGCTAGAGCTCTGAAATTTCGGGAACCGTTCTTATTTGCCTAACAATGCAATATTTAGATATTTGCGACCAGTTTTAACTAATATTTTAATAATTTTTGTATTAAACTTTGCCACCATATAAAAACAACGTTGGTTTTGATTTCGAATTATTTATGAATGCATACAGCTAATTTAGTAATACCTACTTCTCCAATAGCTATATTTTAATACAAAATTGTATCTATTTTTTATTTTTTTTTCATTTCTCATCTGAAACATTGGCTTCAGGATACGTAGTTGAAAAGAGGATTATCGATTTATTCTCTTTCGGTCCATATGAAATCTATCATACCCGGTTGAAAAGCAAATAACAAGAAAAATATTTTTCCAACATACGACATCTGTCGAGCGTTGTTCAAAATGTAGATCATTCTAAAATATTATTTTTATTTTCATGTGTTCTTTTATGCATATAAGTGATGTAAGTCAATAAGAATGCTTTAGATAAAATATCATTACTTATTTTTAAGACGAAAAATACTTTTTTAAGATGAAAAAGTTGTAAATTAAAATAAATATTTATTAAGGATTTACAAGAAATGTAATATGTCATAATTAAAATCTTTGGTACCTGTCTTGAAATAAACAATAGAAATGATTCATTTATACCTGAGAGGGGTGTTTTGGAATGTTTTCAAACTCATCGATTTCACTGAAAAGAATAATTTTCTCCATAGAGCCCCTTACATTTTTCTTTGTCATAAACAATATACAACATAATAATAATACTAACATTCCCTCAAATAGTATTTTAACGATAATAACTTAATTAAGAATATGAAATACAAAAATAGAAAAAAGAAATTAATAGTTTATTCGAATTAGGCATTATTTTTATATATACTTTTTCATTTTCAATTTCGCAAATATTAACACGATATCAAGTGCATAGTAGTTTTAATTATTTCAAATAAACTACTGAGCATATTTTTTATTTCAATTAATGTGGTACATGTGCTTGATATATTGATACGCTTAGTTAAATAATTGACCCGAAGATGCTTATTATTATATAATCAAATAACATAACGAATATAAACATATATATCATTATACAACATTCAATTTTACGGAATTATATATAATTGTAATATAATTTCTTAAGATTTTAGTGCCATGGTTGTATCTCATAATTTTCCATGGCACTTTTTATATTAGATATAAATTAGTTAGTAACAATCGTAGACCTCACCCCCTGTAATATAAAATGAATGTTTTCAAATTCTGCCTCAACTAAATTCGAAACACTAAAAATAATGGTTCAATGGTATAATAACGTATTCTTTATTAATAATTATAATTTAAAATTCAGCAATTTTTTTTATTTGAAATTGAATTTACCTTCCGAATGCTCGTTCAAAGAATTAATCTAATAATGAAAAAATAAATGTTTGTTATGCTGCTTACAAATTGATTCATAATCCTTGACAGAACATCTAAATATTTTCTACGTCTCTCAAGTATTCATAATATCAACGACTCTAATCTTGTCTTCTTCAGAAAGCTACATCAACAATTTAAAGTATCGAAATTCATTTCGATTTCAATTGGAAACATATCCATTTAGGATCGAAACCTATATATATTTGTTTGAGTTCGAAGAAAATTCTTGTTTTTTCCCAAGTAATTTACTTTGCATATATTTAATTAAAGAAAACATGACTGCGAAGAAAAATATATGCTTTTTTTGTTTCCATTAATTCTTTTGCTATGAGTTTATAAATTTTGAATAGGAACTCAATGACGGAATTGAAGATTTTAACAAAAAGTTGCAGCTACTTTTCGTGAATCAAAGAATTTCTGTGTATGGCGAAGTTAGTTATAAATTTCATCATTATTTTTGTATAATTGAGTAAAAAGGTGATTGTTCAATCCTTAACTGTAATTTTGCTTCTGCAGATTTGCTTGTAAATCATTTGCAATGAAGTGTTTTAATGCAAAATAGAGTACATTGTCAGAATATCGTAAATCCATTTATTAGAACTGCTAAAATTTCTCTATACTTTCCTACCATTGATGCCGCACCATCAGAAGATGCAGCAGTAGAATTAATTTTGAGATTTTTTTTTTTATCACCCAATTAATTAAATGCTCAACAGTAGGGCGCATGCGTAACAAATCCGTTGTAAGGTATTCCTATGGCATTTCACCTGACTCGAACTATTATATCATTCATATAATATCAAAGTAATGTTTCTACTAAAAGTAGATTCCTCCAACTACACAAAATTATTATTCATTTACGTATTTATTACAATTCAATAATTAAGGACCTTTTAATATCCACTATTGATGTTGTATGGAGTTGGTACTGAGTCAATAGTTTGAGCTGTTATTAAGTCACTTTTCAAAACTGGATCATGATTAATTTTCACTGCATTTTTTTACTACATCTTAGATTGCTAGTAATATTACTTTTTCGCCATTGGTATGTGGATATCCAACTTTGTAAATTAACAAAAAAATATTGTAATATGTTTCTATTCCTCGAACATTCCTTATAGAAATGTGGAAGTGGTAGCCTAGTGGATATGGCAGCTGACTCGGGACCTGTGTTTTCGGCCAAGTCGTAAGTTCGAACCTTGATGCCACTAAAAACCCACCATGTAGCTGGGGATGATTGCTTGTTAAATCTATCGAGATCCAAAGTCCTGCCTTTGGTGTGGTATGGAAGTTAGGAGTGGTGGGTTTCAACTCCAGTGTCGTTCTCGTCACTTGACCGAGGCTCAAAACTACGAAGTCTGTCACCAATAGCCATCATGCTTCTTCTCGTGCGACATTAATAAAACAAATCTATCAACCTTACAGAAATGTATTATTTTAGAAATAGTTTAATTTCAGCATTACAACCATATTCAAATTTTTCTTTAAGACTCTTGAAGTACTGAAAATTCATATATTTCTGATCAGGTTACATTCCTTAAATATAGCCCATCATATTCGATTGTTTCACATAATTATTGCTGAATGTTTTTTACAGATGAAACATTTTGAAAGATTATCGTTCTGTATATACACGGAATTAAATCAAATTCTAAATATTCTTGAGAATAAACGCGACATCTATTTTTGTAAGCTATATAGCTGAATAGTTAAATATAATAATAATAATAATAATAACAATAACAATAAAAATAATTTTAAAAATTTGTTAATAAAAAATATTTCTTATCTTAAGTATGTAAAATTCTATATTTACTAATACAATTTGAAGTAAATAGTAGCAATGTACGAGTTTTCAAAGCTGAATATTGTAGCCGCGATAACCTAGTGGTCATGATTTGCTTACTTGTGATAAGCAGTTTTCGTTCAGTCATAGGTTCGATCTTTGATGTCACTAAAGACCTGCCGTGTTGCCGGGGCTGATTATACTGAAGCACAAAGCCCTCCAGTAGATAGAATGTAAAAGTAAGGAGAAAGGTTCCAACTCAGGAGTCGTCCTTTTCTCTGGAATGAGGTTCTGTCATCAGTAGCTTTGATGCTGCTTCTGTTGCGACTTTAATAAAATCAGTCAATGAATCAAAATAAAGTATTTTTGACACTTCTCATTCTGTAAGTGGCATGGCTGATTAGTCGAATACGTAATAATAATAATAATTTTAAGAATTTAAAATGAAAACGCTTACTAGTAACATCTATGTAAAATGTTATTCATGGATAAGTGTTTAACTGAATAATAGGACTTTACGAGTGTTTCCATAAAATTTAATATAACAGATTATGTAACGATTTAACAATTTCCAACTTCAAATTATACTATACGCCATGATTACAGGCTACTAATATTTCAGGAGAGATCTTACGTAGATCCTTTTGGCAGTGTGCGAAACACATCCCCCTCTCCAATCCTGTCTAGCAATCTTCGCGTGTTAGTATTTAAATAAAAGCTGAAGATGCATATATTAAAGTCTTTTGGAGCTTATTGCCAATCAAATAAAAACAGAGGGCGTATATAGAAAAAACGGCATGACACTCCTCTTTAGATACGTATATTACACCTTTTTAGCAAATCTTAATTATATATATAATTATATGCACATTAAAAGGGATATTAATTTCTAATAATTACAATCCTTTAAACCTAAATAAAATTTTAACATAGAAAAAACTATCAGTGTCCCTCAATAGACGTCTTAAATACTTTGACACTTTTTAAACTTCCATAGACTGCTATGGATACTTAGACCCCTCTGAGAAGTTTTGAATAAGATTCATTCAGGGTACAGAATTTAAATATGAAAGTTCAGCAATAGATGGTTTTTTTACTCGAAATTTATAAAAAAAATGGCATAAGATCGTGCTTTACGCAGCGAATTATAAAGCAGTAGCGAATAGAAGTAACAGAAAGGCTATTGAATATGGAGGTTGACCTCGCCTAATTTCGAGCCTCGTTCAAGTGACGAGAATCACACCTGAGCTGGTATCTCCGTCTCCTAGCGTCCAAACCACGCCTTCTGTAGGACTTTGAACCTCGACCGGTTTTAAGATTATCAGCCAGTGTTACACGACGGGTTTTTAGTGGCATCTAGGCTCAAATACATGATTCGACATAAACGACCATGATAACTTAGCTACAGAGGCTACATAACACTATACCAATGGAAAAAAAGAGTTTGAAAGATTTAACGTGCATCTGCTACTTAAACGACGAGTCTTTAATTACATCCGGACTCAAGCTCACAACTATTTGGTTACTACACTGGCGATCAGCTCACAGCCACAACCATTCGGTAACTACGACCACTAAATAAAAATAAAATTAAAAAATAAATAAACTAAAGCAAGTAATGTATTTAATTGAAAGCAATTTGATATTTCCTTTAACTTCGTGCAATATATGCACTTTAATTGAATGTTTTTTTTAAAAAAAAATTATTAAAAATAACAGCCCTTACTCAGAATAAGTATTTTTGATGCATATCTGTGATAAATTTTACAACATTTATAATACTTTACTAAAAAAACATTGAAGCAATGCAGTTACACAAAAATTTGTAGCAAACATAAAAAGCTATAGATTAAAGAGTAAACAGGAATCCTGAACTTAAGTCTCAAAATTAAGAAATTTATAAATATTTTAAAATATTCAACTACAAATATAAACAATTATTGTATTTTCTCAAAAAAAAATTTATTAACTGTAAACTGTAAATAAACTTGCAACGTCGTATGCGTGAGTGAAATGTATTTTGAGCATTTGAATGAAGATATTATCATTTAGATAAATTAAAACCCTTATATTTTTGGGTTCACATCTCAGTAATACTTATAAGTAATGCATAATAGACATCATCACACAAAGCACGCATATGCACACACAAATGATGAGAAAGGAAAACATCTATCTTTTTCTACATCACTATAGATGGCGCTAATAGAACCAATTAAAGCTTAGGTCATGGGGACTGTTAGAAACTATACTATTCCATACTACTCATTTAGTTTGAATTACTTCCTGTTTAAAATTTGAAAGAATACAGATTTTTAAGAATCATGTTCTAAAACATTTAGTACATTTCTGAATTAATTAATTTTCAAATAAAAATTGTTGCAATTAATGTAAAGAAGACTTTTAATCATGCATCGATAAGTTTAAAAATTATTATTTGTTAACATTGATTATCGCTTAGTTGAATGAATTATCATTCATTTGACTTTAATAACATACCAAAGGTCAATTAAATGTCATTAAAATCAAGCTACATATATATTTTTAAAATTATGCTCTCTAGAAACTGGTAGAGCTTCTTCGCATACGTACCAAGAGACTGGAATCTAATAACCAGACTCCAGAAACTCTAAAAGCTAAAAATTTCTTTTTACTAACATAAATTTATTTACTAGCTTTCAGCATGATAGAACTAACATATATAAGTCTGTTCAACATGGAAATATAAAAAGTAAATATATGACAAGAAGAGATAAACGCAAGTTGGAAAAAAAAAATAAAACTTATATCTAAATTTGACTGGATATAAGATACATCAAATAAAATTCTACGGCAGTTACTACTTAACATTATCTACGAGCTGCATCTCACTATCTCACATCTACGAGCCGTATTGATTTTGGAGCATAATATAAATCCTATAAAGTTTCTACTTTCACCTTTGAATCTAGACTGCTTTATTGATTTTAATGAAAAAAATGCATCCAGAATTGCAAAAAATAATGAAGATTTCTAGGGAGTAACATTTTCTCCAATTTCTAAAAATATTTTTTCATCCATTTTAATTAATTTATTTATTTATTGGCCTATAAAATTGTTTTAAAACGCTATAAAAAATAGGGAATACAATGTAATTCCAACGAATACTTCATTATATTATTTATTTAATTTTGTTTTCAATATTTTTATTATTACTTCTATTATTAGTTTTTTCTGTCCGAAACACTTTTTTTTGCATTCAAGCATATAAATTAGTCTCGGTTTAAGAAGAAATATACAGAAATTCAATAGGATTGATGTATTGCTTTCCCAAAATAAAAGTAGCTAGCACACGGAAACTGTAGATGCATTATAATCGGTTATTGATTGTATGAGATCAAATTATCTTAATAAATCTCAACCTCTAAATATATTTTTATTTACTCTTCAAAGAACTCTTTCGTTAAGGAATCTCAAACACAAAATCTAGAAGTTTCCATTAATTTCATTACTTTTTCTCAAACTAACTTCGGGAAAAGAAGAACTAATTAGAACAAGTTAAATGAATAAAACGTAATAAAATCTTACTGAACTAAGTAACAAAATAAGTAAAATAGTAAAAATATAGGTGGGGCCTGAACATCATCTGTAAATTAGATGGAATTTTAGTAATAAAGTATATGTAACGATTGTGTATTTAAACTTACACATTTATTACTTTTAAAGGATGTTATTTAGCGCTAGGTCATTAAATTGCGCAGAACAGGTCAATGAATTTACGTCTTCTTCTGACAATCCAAAGACGTCTATGAGTCTCTGACTCCCAAAATCGACTATTTGAATATTTCTCTCTTCGCCCCAATGCTGTATGGAATACATTTTCGGAATGGAAGGACAGGAATGGAATACATTTTCGCACTTCCTGAATGTCTCAATATCAACAGATTCCAATAGTTCGAAAAAAAAGTTATTACGTATCATATATGTTAAGTGCTGTATTTTAAAAAAGTCATTTGAGTAATTAAATACGGAATTATTTTTTACTTAATTTAATTTCATGCTGCATTATAAAACCCTCAAAAGTTGAAGAAAGCTAAATTTAATGAAATTAGTTAGCTATTATTAACATCTATTAATAACTAATTTCAATAAGCTAAACTTATTGAAATTAGTTATTAATAGATGTATAAAGATATATTTGATAAAACCTTTTGAAAGGCTTTGTGAAGTTCATTTGTAAAAATTTTCATCCATTTTTAAAAATAAAAATTAGAAGGGGGTCAAAATTCTACTATTTTATAAGCCTTTGTGAAGATATTAGTTTATAAATATGTTTATTTTTGTTTAGTTCAATATAAAAAAAGAAATAAAACACGTACAGCGATCTTTCAAAGTATGCAATTGTTCTGGTGAACATAATTCTCACCAAAAATGGATCCTAAAATTAATTTGATTTTATCTAATAAATTAAATTTTTTTGAATTTTTAAGACAGCTTGATCCCGAATTTCTTAATGTACTTTTACTAGAAAAGAATAGTCCTATACAGATTAAAATACAGTGATTGCTCAATAAGTCTATAGCAATTCATAGAGATGGCACTAGTAGCATCGAAAATGGTTTGTTTTAGTAAGCCTTCATGACTCACTAGACAGCTGTTTAAGTCTCAGTTACTAGTACAAAAGGTCTAACCTCAATGGTAACAACAATTTACCTTAATGGTGCAATCTGTCTTCAAATACAAGTACTTTTTGAGCCACCTTCGTAGAAAATGTAATTTGGTAAATTGAAAATTAAAATATCAATTGAAATTAGTTGTTCGTTACGTAATAATATTAACTTCTGTAATATATTATGAATCAAATTTTTTTGAAAAATTTATACCCGGTATATAATGACTTATAATAAATGATAACTGTTAGACACTATACTCTTCCTTGTTCTAAAATTTAATTTTTTCATATTGGAATTAAATTTGTGAATATGAGCGGACGACATTACAAAGAGATTTTTAGAATTTGCAAAACTCATTGTTCTGTAAATAGTATAATATGAATTTGAAATTTAATCTTGTGAAAAATGAAAAAGAAAAAAAAATATACAAAAATATTTGAAAATTTAAATAAATCGAAGATATTTTTTTTTTGTTTTTGTTTTCCACTTAGCATTCAATTACATAAAAGAGAATTTGAATATATGGATGCAAAATACAATCCATCATAAATTTTCAAAGTAAATAATGTTTATCCGGTTTTCATAAAGTTTATTTCATTCATATTGCAATATTACTCAAGTTAATATATAATTTAAAATTACCTGTATTTCAAATTTTTATTTCAAGAACTTAATATTTCAAAATAATTTTATTCTGAAAATAAACCATTTGTGAAAAGTCTATTATGTAAGAGATTTATTCTATTAAATACACAGTTCCGTATAGCTTTTGGTTTTTAATAACCAGACTATATGTGATATTACAAAATCTATGCGCCTCAGTTCTTGAAGAATTAATCTTATCTTTGTTCTCATTCCCATAAAATGAGGAAATGAATCCATTTATGGCTCTCTGTATATATTAATAATATATACCTACTCGTCCCAAACCTCAGAATGACATTTATTACTTCTATTTAAAAGAGTTCACACGTAAAGATAAGGTTAAGCTTTAACTTCTTGTATTATCCACATGATACTTGGGGTATTTTCGTAGTTTCTGTACTCGAATGGCTCCGATATGTTTGTTAGTAGACTTTTGAGTAGTAAAAACTGTTATCAATCTTCACATTTTTGCATCATTAAATGTTCAAAGTCAAAGTCTAACACATCAATCAATAACTCCCGAGACTAACATTGAAAACAACATTTTTTTTGCAAAATTGTTTTTTATTCATCAACATAACACCTTTTGTTAATCACCTTTTAGGGTGATACAATCGTTCCAAAGCTTTTCCAAATCTTTTTTTTCTTTTTTTTTTTTCTTTTTTTTCGCAAGAAATTTTTTTTGTTGCGAGTAAATAGCGATAAACAGCTTTCTGAATCATCGACTCGTTGCTATTTTTGTTCCATCGAAAGCAATCGCGGCACACACTTGGAAAAAACCTTTTTCATGAAGGATAGTAAATACACTTCCATATGATATCTGTGTCATCTCAGCAATCTCATGGAGCTTCACTTTACGATCTTTCATTATAATTTTTGTCACTTCACTCACATTTTCCGGTGTAACGGCTTCCACAGGTCTACCCGAGCGTTCCGCGTCATTTGTGTCGGTACGACCACGTTTAAACTCGTCAAACCACCGACAAATCGTTGCTTTTGATGGACAAGAGTCCGGGTAACATTTTTCAATCCATTGTTTCGCTTGCACGGTGTTTTTACCCATTAAAAAACAATGTTTTATCGGAACACGAAACTCGGTTTTTTCCATTTTTTAAACAAACTACAAAACGACTTTACTCCAACCTCGATAACTCAGCTGTTTCTGGTCTGATCGACTTAAACTTTTGACACGTTTCAAGCAAAGGTTAGTACTCTAGAAAAACCTGGTTACTGGTTTACTACGAGGGCCATCTCTGGGTTAGTCTCGGGAGTTATTGATTGATGTGTTATATCGCTTTTGCAAATTATATTCAATTTGCATAATATTGACATTTATTTTTATTATTTTTTGCATTAAATTTTGAAAAAGACTTGTTATAGATTTACCTTAAATTTTCAAGAAGTTCATTTTGTATATAAATAATTTATTTTTATGCACAATAATGTATTTTTAAAATTTAATGAACTTTTTGACTTCGATAGACCTCTGATTTACAAATTTTTTCATAAAATCTTATTTTTGACCCTATTCTTACTGATGGAAATAAGATCCTTGTCAAATATAGCTAACAGAACTTTTTAAAGTGCTCTCAGGAGATTCAGAAATCAAGCTTAAATTTAGAGTGACTTGAGCATAATACGAATTCGAATGCTTGGTTTGTCCTAAAATATAGTGTTAAATTATATTTGAGTTACTCCCCAATAAAAATGTAAGAATGATATAAAAATCAAATGATGTAAAAAACTTATTACTAAAGGTTGTAATAATTAAGTTTTCCTGTACAGATTGTAATAATTAATTGCATAAATCATCTGTCTTTCAGCCATATTGATTTCGTAAGTGTTATATTAATTTTATAGAATTTCTACTAGCGTTCATGAATATTTACTATTTTATCTATTTGAATGCAATAATGTTCACCCAAAAGCGTAAAAATTATTAAAGGTTTCTGTGGAATAATGTTTTCCTTCCGAATTTTAAAAAATATTTTAACTCTCACTTTAATGTTTCATTTGTGGGTGTTCCAATCTTTATAAATATTCAAAAACATATTCGAAAATCGGACGCAATATGTAATTCTACTGAAACCTTTCATATTTTTTGCTCTTTTTGTGCACTTTATTACATTTAAGTAGATATAAAGTATATATTTGAGAATGGTAGGAGAAATTTCATAGGATTAATATTTCGTTCATAAAATCAAAATGGCCGATAGATGGGAGTCTTAACTGTGATTAAGAATTACGATGTTTTTCACAAAAACACGTGAATAAAGAAACACGTGAATAAATAAAAATTTTGATATAAATATTTTTACCTTAAATATTTAAATATAATAATTAGTTGCGAGGATTATCATGACTTGTAATTGGAATTTAAATTACTAAAGGAATATTACTTGGAAACGGAAGTAATAAAAAATCGAAAACGAAAAATACAAGTTAAACAAAAATGTTCGGAAATGAGAAATAAAAACTATACACGCAAATTTTCATTTCGTTCCGGAGTTCTTTGAGGAAAAAAAAACTTAAATATGTTTTTAAACGAGAAAAATATTAAAAATTATTTTCCTTATCAATTATAATTACAATTATATATTTTAATAGATTTATATTTTTATATTATCTTAGTGATTTTTGTGAGGTGCGTATATGTTGAAATAATATTGATACCATAAGGTTATTCAGAAATTCAAATAACAATATTAAACGCAGAGAAAATCATGTTTCAGGATATGATATCTTACATTGGACAACTTCTAATTCTTCATAAAGTTATTAAAATATCATTTGATCATAGAATCATTTGAAATAAAAGCCGTATAGTTAAACACTGTATGTATGTATATCTCCAATGTATTTTGTTAGGAATTGAAGAAAAATTTCTCCATAATACATGACTGAATGAAAGATAAAAAAAAATCATGAAACAATAGTACAAACAAAATATGAAATTTTTACATCATTGTAAAATGTGTAAGTTTTTTATTAAAATATTTTAACATATATTTGATTCCATATAATTTAGAACAACCAAAATTTCTATCTAAAATGTCAGAAACATTCAACTACAATTGTTAATTTACACTAAAAAATAATACGCCAATATGCTCTTAAGCACAGAAGAAGAAGCTAAAAAAGTAAAAAAAAAATTATCCAAACTTCTTTAAAGATTTGCCAATTGCATTTGAAATTGCTATATTAACTTTTTTTCACAATATAGCAAGAAAATAATTCATCTCAAATGCATCTAAAAATAACAGTTTAAGTTAACTGACTCCATATTAAGTCACTCTAATATGGAACTGAATCACATTAATAAATAAATATTTATATAAGTTCTGCAGTAAAAAAATATTAACCCCTTAACTGTGACATATATTTCAGAAAAATGGACCAAAAATGGAATTTTTTTTTTACTGTTTAAATTTGTTCTTTTTATTATTATAAAAGTTAGAAAATAGTTTTTTTTTATTACAAAAATAAAATTTTAAATATACCCATTAATTAAAATTTAATTAATTAATTAAAATTAATACCTAATTAATTAAAAATACCTAAACTGCATCCACATCGGTGTGTGAATTGGACATTGCAAAAAAAAGAAAATTATTTGCAAAAAAACTCACTGAAAAACAACCAAAACTAAACGAGAAAGCGAAATTCTACCTTTGTTTATCAATCCAAGTGTGTCTTAATTTATCTGACAGCACTCACATTTTCCCTCCCTCGACTGAAGCCTGAAGGACTACTAATACCATCTATTAGGAAAATACTAGTTTAAGTATCCTAAAGTAGAAACGATCTCAGTTCGGACTTCATAAAACAGAAACGTTAATTTTTCTCCAGCCCGAAGTCAGTTCGGGCATAACAAATTCTGCTCGTAGTAGTTGCCCGAACTGGATTCGGGCGACACTGGCAAGGGGTTAATGAGCATAGAAAAACAATATACGTAAAAATATCATATATCTTGATTCCCGTATGAATATGAGAAGGAACTTGATAGATTTTAACAAACAGAATTTCTGCTAACTTTCTTAAGGCTTTGGTAACTACAATTGATATTTGTATTATAACTTTTGCACCTTATACCAGAAAATGTTTTATCTCAAATGCAAATAAAAACAAATGTTAAAATAAACCAACTACTTAATAAGCCATTAATATGGAGGTGAATGCAACAGAAAATATATATATATATTTCCATACAATATACATTAAAAATGTTACACATTGAAATTAAAAATAATTTGCATCAAAATATCATCAGCCCGTAATTAGAAGAGAAGAAGCTTGACACAGTCACAAAAAACGTTTAATTTTAACTTCTTAATTCTTTGGGAATTGCAATTGATTTCAATGAAACATTATTTTTCACATTACAGAAGAAAAGGTTTTTATCTCAAAAGCATCTAAAAATAAATGTTAAAATAAATTCAACACTTATAAATATGGGAATGAATGAACAGAATAAATATATATTTAGACTTCTTCTGTAAAAAAGATATTAAGAAACAAATAAAAATAATTTACTTCAAAATATCATACGCTATAATTCCAGTATGGAGATAATTGGTAACTTGACAATTTTAAATTTTTTTTATCCAAACTTGTTTAATGCTTCGTTAATTGCAATAGAAAGTAATGCAACATTTTTTTTTTTTCACATTACAGCAGGAAAAGATTTATATCAAATACATCCCAAATTAAATGTTAAAATAAACTGACTTCTTATTAAATAACTAAGAAATATTTATTCATATACATCTTGTGTAAGAAGATATTAAGGAAAAATAATTCACATCAAAATATCCCAAATCGAAATGATCATAAGGAAATAAGAGTAAGAGCTTAAATATTTTTAAGAAAATGTATTCTTCAATCAATGTGAACTGAAATTGAATTCATTATAGCAATTTTTCCCGTTATAACAGGAAACGTTTTATCCCAAATGCATCTGAAAATAAAAGTTCTCTTCTATCGAATCACTATGACTTCTTTTTAAGTCACTAATATGAACATGAAACTACAGAAGAAAATATAAATTTATGTACATTTTCAGTAAAATAGACATTAAGAAACAAATTAATGCAATTTACATCAAAATATATTATGTAATGATGCCCGTAAGGAAATGAGTAGAAGCTTGACAATTAAAAACAATTTTTTTATCCAAACTTCTTTAAAGTCTTTATCAATTACGATTAGAATTATTATTACAAGTGTTTTCACATTAATGAACGAAGCGTTTGATTCAAATAAATTTTAAAATAAATGTTAAAATAAACCGACTTCTTTTTATGTCACTAATATGGGTGTGAATCAACAGAAGATATATATATATTTATGTAGTTTCAGTAGTAAAAAAAAAGATAATAAGGAATATATAAAACTAAGGAGGATGGTATTTCAGTAACACCTGACAAGACCCCAAGTGACCAATTCATTCCTGGGAGAAAACTAAGATCTTGTTGAATGGAGCTTATTACCGTTAGGTTGAGCTCGTAGGAATAAAATGAAAAAAGCTAAATAATGTATCGTTGGCAAGTAATTGCATTTTCTTATGTATTTTCATTTTGTCTTATGCATACTTTATTTTGGGTTTTATATTTCTCCTTATCGGTTTTCTACAGTCATCGATTCGAAATATTATGTGAGTTAGTTTACCGCAAATTCTTGTTTAAAATATCCCATAACACAAATCGACTTCAGAGCTAGAAAGGAAAACTATACTTTTTTCAGTAAGAAAAACAGAACTATAACGTGTATTCAGTGACTGAAATGAAAGGGAAATTTGAAGCATATACCATCTTCAGTTAACTCGGATCAGTAAGACGCAAGAGTCAAAGACAGCTCAAAATTCAAACCATTATTTCTTTGTTATAGAATTGAAGAAAATAATTTATATATGAATACAGCTTCTATCATAAACTATAGAAAATTCAGGTAACTTTGAAAAAAAAAAAAAGGATGAATACAGGCGAGGTCCCAGATGAAGTAACTGGTCTGGTTGTGGATGGAGTGAAAGGAATCCAGGACTGCTGTTGTAGCGAGTTTAAGGTTTGTACTCTGATTCTGTACTGGTATGAATACCAATACTGCTGATGCTCTAGTAAAAATTTTAGAATTTAGCATTGCTGTACATATGCAGAAATTAGTTGTTCTGGAGTGCCACCTAAATAGCAAGACGGGAATGGGCACTGGGTTCTTGCCACTCCTTGGAAAGTAAGGATATGCAAGTGGTGTAAAGAGGGCACAAAGTATTTGATTCTCAGTAAAAAAGAAAATTTTCAAACACACGCAAAAGTTATAATTATTTTCTCCAGGTCAAATAATATATGTTTTTATTTAAAAACATTGAATAGAATCAGATTCGTTACAGATCTGCGTGATAAAAGAATTTAAGAAGATATGGAATTCGAAAATTTTATATCTCTAATTTACGCATTTAATTTAATTGTACGGATGGTTTTAATGTGTACTAGTTATACAAAGATAAGAAATATTCCTACCTTTTTAAGCTACCATAATACTTAATGGTTATTTCCTACCTATTCATATTGCTTCATATGATGCACAATTTTAAGGAATTATAAAATTTCTAATTATAAATAGATGAAAGTAAAATAAAGAACTTCACTCACAGGTTTAATAAAATTAGGAAAAATAAAATGGAATATTATTCTTAGGAAACATTTTTAATCATTGGGAATTCGCTAATACGTTATCAAAGAAATATTAGCAACTTATGTGTAATTATTTCATTTATGCATAAGGAAACTTATTCATATTATTTTACAATAAATGCTTGATTTTCTATATTGAGTCTATAAGTTAAAATTGAATCGTAAGGACATGTTTCATTGTAAGAAATGATTACTTTGAGTAGATTCAGCATTCAAAATTTAGAAAAATGAGCCGGTTTAATATTCCCTTTAAACTTTTAATGCTTTAAAGCAATTAGATGGTTTTCGATAAATATTATTAATAATTCGAGATAAAAACCAATGCTTTTACATGGCGCCACATTTTATCAAACAGTATTGAAATATTAGTTAATACTTGTCGCAAATTACTAGATATTGCATCTTTAGGAGAGTAAGAACGATTCCTAAAGTTTCAGAGTTCAAGCTTGATGGGAAGTGGGTTAAATTTAACATTGAAAATTTGATGATACACTGATACACACACGGACAAACACACACCAGATGAGGTACATAAAAACTTTAAAACTAACTAAAATTAATTAATTCATCCTGTAAATTAAATGGTTGGAATGCAGTTTAGCCCAACCAACGTTGGAGACAGGTATTATTTGACAGTATTTTGCCGAATGTGGCCACCCTGGTCCGCATCTCTGACTTAATGTTCAGCCAAAAAAAAAAATCGCCAAGTTTGGCAATTTTTGGAATCGCATCGAGTGGTTGGGCTAAACTGCATCATTAAAAAATATTGAAATATTGGTTAAAACTTGTCACTAATGTCTAAGTATTGCATTGTTAAGTGAGTAAAAACGATTCCTAAAGTTACAGAGCTCCACCTTGATGGGAAATTGGTTAAATTAAAGATCGAAATTTTGATGACATATTAATACACATATAGACACACACCAAATGAAATACATATATACATTGTAAAATATCATCTACTTAAAATTATGAACACAATTACTTTTTAGAGCTCAATATAAAATTTTTCGGGGAGACACTTTACTCTTTTATCGGTTTTATTGCAAATTTCAGTCAGCAACTTTACATAAGTTTTGACAGTGTAGTTGAAAAAATAATTCAGACCTTAAATATGTAAATGTCTCAAAACATTTTCCTTTTTAACTACAAAAATAGTTATTGAAAAAATTTAACAAAGTATTTTTATTAGAAATATAAATGTCTCACCAGTTAAAAATGTAATTTAAATACATGCAATTGATAAAATTAAGATATCTAATTTTTCTTAAATCTAAATAATTTCATAACTTTTTTATTTCTTTATTTCTGTCAAATTTGACTTATAATATGCTGAAAAAGTTGCTTGGAAAGGTTTTTATTAGAAAATGAGTGATTTGTTCCACGTGAATCAATAAGCACATACATAAATTTATAAAGATTTTAATTACTTTCGTTCTATTTACGAAATTTACAACGCAACTTATACAAGATAATTTTTTTAAAACGTTTTTCTGAATTTCCCTTGGTGTGTGTGTGTATGTGTGTCATCAAATTTTCGATCGTTAATTTAAACAACATCCCATCAAGCGAAATCTTTGATATTTTGGGAATCGTTCGTACTCGCCTAACAATGCAATATTTAGACGTTTGCGACAAGTTTTAACTAATATTTCAATAATTTTAATAAGTCAAAATATTCTTTCCACTCGGCGCTTTTAGGATTGAGGAAAAAATTTCTTTCCCCCTCTGGGAACACCGGGCACTCCCCACGCCGCATGAGGTATCGTAAAACTTTTCTACTCACAAAGGGGAGATACTATCTCCACTTTCCTATCTCCGAGATAGTAAGGGCTGCTGACTTTTAGTCAGCAATTATTCTCAAGAAAGAAAGTTTCCAATATTTGGCGCCATGTCTTATCACAATAATTTTTTCTGAATTCTGGTTCCCATTTTTTTTAATAGAATGAATTACAAACTTTCCAATACATGTTTTATTTTATAAGTAAGCTCACAAATGTCTCTTTTTGAGTAAATTTTAAAGTTAAAAATAACTAACAGTTTTAACTAATATTTCAATAATTTTCTCTAATAAACTTTGCCACCATATAAAAACGTTGTTTTTAAAAACGTTGGCTTTTATATCGAATTATTGTTTATTCTTTTTATAAATTAAATTTACAAAATATACAAACTTATTATATTTTAAATAAATAAAAGTGTGGTATAAGAAGGCTAACATTAGTATATTTCAATAAACCACTCTCCTGCACTCTATTAGTAATTTGTATACATAAATCACTAAATTCTTAATACATGTTATGTTACCTTACCAGTATTGACTACTTATGAACTACGGAGGTCATTCAATAAGGCTTTAGAAAATCCAAAAGATGGAGCTTTTAATATTGAAAATTAATTATTATTTGCAAGCATCATGATTTATTAGACAGCTTGGTTATTTCCATCACAAGATTTTATTTTTAAAGTCGATTGAAACAAGAAACTTATGTTTATTTGAAATGGAAAAAAATTAGTTTCGAGCAGTGATTAAACTCTTCTATACATATATATATATATATATATATATATATATATATATATATATATATACATATATATAGACAAAACACCGAAAGAGATCAAAGATCATTCACATGAATTTCATCATACATCTGTTCAAGTGTTTGCAACTATGTACATTTTGTAAATTGGTATACAATTTACCGTATATTCACAAAAGAATCATGGAATTTCAGTTGAAATTACAACAACATCTACGTATTAACCTGCTGTGGCCACCGTAACTTTTTTTATTTACAAACTTAAAAAAATAACTTTGCGAGTAATGGTTCACGTTGAACAAAGAGGTCATCACCTAGACCAGAGGTTCCCAAACTTTTTTTTTCTCGTGGACCACTTTCAAAGTTTTACTATTTTCGGTAGACCACCTGCTGCTACATTTCTACTGTATTCCCAAAACTCCTAAAAAATATCACCCTAAATTGGGTTTTTTAAAAAAAAAAGTAGCACATTTTCTTGTGTCCTATTTATTAAAATAATACTTGTGGTTATATGTGTGTTAATAAATATTTTTAAGCAAAAAAGTACCTAGGTACCTAAAGTTTAATCTTCCCTGGCTTTTTCTTCTTTCATAGAAGTTTTGAATAATCTCTAGTATTTAATTTTTACTATATAACTACCTACTACACTCAAATAGTAAAACAAATATAATATGATTGATAAATTTCAATATACAATAAAAATATGCATGACAAATAGGCAGATACTTACTTTTTCCGGCACTGCAAACACTGACATCGATTCACTCACAGTCACACTTTTATGTTCAAAATCCCGGAAGCAAATGAGCAATATTTTGTTCATGGCATTTGTATTCATACTAATGTAGATTACAAGATCAGCGCAAGTCGCATTTCACCCATTTGCAGGTCTAAACAAGCATCTCGGACAAGCGGGCGCTCGGGCCTCACTTTGCAAGTCTCGACATGTGGTGTACACTTGTACTATTATCTATTGTTCTATTCAAATCTCTGTTTGAACTGAGTCTCGAATATTTTTGAGTACCTACCTAGTGAATGATGCTACCTGCCTACGATGTTCGGTAAATCCAAGCCAAAATTTTTGTTCTTTATTATGAAAACCAGAAAATTTTTCGTGGACCTCCACTTACAACTTATGAACCCCTGTTTTCTTTTCACGTCTACGTGGACACCCGTGTAGTCACTTATGAACCCCTGGGGGTCTACCTGGACCACTTTGGCAACCTATAATCTAAACAGAGTTGCTATTTTGGGGACCTTTCGAAATCTTTTTTTTTTTAGAAGACTTAAAAATTTTTGTGAAATGTTTGAAAAAGTGTGTGAAGTTGATTAGAGATTCTGTTGAAAGTTTTAAAAATATCTACCTTCAGTAATTTGTTTTGCTGCCTATTTCTAAGGATTTAATGAATGACCTAAATAAACAAGTAAATACATGGATAATGTGATAATGTATACATGAATCGAACATACAAATATTGTATTTCATACTCACAAGTATATTACATTCATATTTTATTTATCTTAATGTATGTCAAAACTTTTTCTTAGAAATAATACATTTTGAATGAAAACATTTATAATTTTTATATTTATTTAGATTACTTTATATAATTTAGTTTTATATCACGGAAGAGTATGAATTGTAATTTCAACAAGTTTAAAGTTAAAATGAAAGAAAACTACTAATTTTCAAGTAGAATTATATGCTCCTTAAAAATTAGATACAAACAAAGGCACAAATACTGATAATATTCATTTTCTATTCCAATTCAGGTTCCATAGTTAAATGGAAAGATCATATTGGACTATTCCATGTATTTCCGTTTCATATTGATTTGGAATTCCTCGTTTAATACTCGTTAGGTCTATATGCTTCCATCGGCCACGAGTTCCGCTTTGATTCAGTGTTCCCCTAACGATATGTCATTAATAACGAATTTAGATCCCTCCTACCCTTCGGGTCAGTTTCCTTAATTCAAGGGAAGCATTTGCATAAGTCACAAAGCTTTGAAGATGATGATTTTGTCCCCATTTGACTCTTGCGTGCTGTCATCTAGAAGGTGCAGCGTTTAGAAGACTTAAGGTCATTTGAGGAAATGGGCCTTAGGTTGAATTTATTACATGAATGCAAGATTTAGCGAACTTTAGTGAATTTCATGCTAAATGTATGTGGCGTTTATAATATTAAGTAGCTGATACCAGCCCGCTTCACTGGGAAGAAAATAATGTTATATTTTGGATCTTATATGTAAAATATCAAGCAAACTTTCAATTTTTAAACGATAATGATAATCTAAATTTTAAATTTCAAGAAATTGATTGTCTGTAATAATGGTTATCCAGAACTTTTCAGTGATATTTCGCTTTTATATATATATATATAGATTGTCTTGCGTGTGCGCTACTCCGTAAGAAGTCGCCATTTTAGTATTTTTCAAACTCCTGCTAAGTTTTGGAGCTAAATTACACTTTCACCAACCGTGGGGTACCAAACTCATTTATTTATATCGCTGAATCTATACGCTTCCTATTTTCGACATGCAGGAAATTTCACATAAAGAGCCCTTCGCCAAAATCTTGCCAATCCTCCTACAGTGCTTCAATATTAAATTATTTGGTATTTTTCCATTTCGCACGCTCAAATCTCACCAAGTATACTTAATTGGTGATAATATACACTATACATATCAAAAAATGCAGTCCGTTTGGCGTCAGTCATATCATTTTTGGCGATAAAGTCGCCAAAAATTACATAACCCACGGATAAGAGTAAATTAATGGATGAAAATTACATTTTGGATAAGACTTCCGTAAAATCCGTTCTTAGTGAGCGTCTACATCGCAAAATGAGTAGCTATGCTATATTTCAAGTCAATCGGTTGTATAGTCTTAGAGATCTCGTGATGAGTCAGTCAGTGGTATTTCGCTTATATATATATATAGATAATGACTTTTGGAAAAAAAATTTTATACTTCAGATATGTGAACAACGGTGTTTACTAACGGTTGCTTATTTTCAAAATCTCAGCAGGATTTTCTGTAGTAACTGCATTTACTGTTTTCAAAATCATCGAAAATCTTAGTTATAACTTTAAGAAGAATATAAGTGAGTTAGGTTGAAATTTTATAGAGTTTACGCGAAACATAGCTATACTGCGCCAAACAAGTTGTAATTATGATCTAGATGCTTAAAAAATACTGGGAAAAGATAAAACTATTGACAAGAAGGAAGCTCCAAAATAGAGAAGGATTTTTATTTATATTTTTGTTTTTCAACAACATAAAAATATACTTACTTAAATAGATTTTTATTTACCCTCTAACATGCTTAATAAATGCGATAATAAACAGATCGCCCAAGTGGCAGTCAAATTCTTGTTGAATATTTTATTTTTACTTACTATAAATAAAAAATAGAGTGGAAATAAAATAGATATTACGAACAGTCGCCCTTATGTGTCAAATACAATGTCTCTATTCTAACCCTAAAAGCTATTAAACACAAAAATTACACCGAATCATAATGTTTTAAGTCTAAAACAATAAATATATTTTGTAACAACAAAGAAAATCAGATTTAATAAAAATTTATTTGAACAGTTGAGTGTATCTCTAACATACAAAATGCAGACTTGCAGAGACATATTACTGCTTAAAGTTCCAAACCATGACTGAAAGTAAATCAAAAGATGAGGGAAGAATAGCTGAGGAAAGGAGCTCGTACTACCATCTGGTTGGTAGAAAGATATAAAACAAAATTTATATCTGGTGCATCCACGACACATGCTCGTCTGCTGGAAGGTTAATACGTTTGTTGATTTCTAGATCAATTCAAATACCTTATAAATATAAGTTAAATTCTGCATTTTCTCTCGAATCTGTAATACTTAGTGATGACACAAATTAGCGATAGAAGCTAAAATACAGGGCCGAATACATAGATTACCACACATAAAAAACATTTTCAGTCACTGTAATTTTTTTATATTCAACAATTCCCAATTTTAATTAAAATATCTATTTATTGCACATTAGGTACAAATAAATATAAATATTTTCATATATATGTGATTCAGAAAGCCTCTTATTTATTTATTTTATTTTTCACTTCGAATAAACTGATGTGGTCGTGTTAGCCCAGTGGCTATGGTCGCGGGCTTGCGGCCGGCGATTTTCGTCAAGTCATGGGTTCAAGCCTTGATGCCACTAAAGCCCTGCTGTGTAGCAGGGCTCATGCCAGTTATATCTATCAAGGTTCAAAATCCTCCCGTTAACGTGGTGTGGAAGCAAGAAGAGGGGATGTCAGTTCAGGTATAGTCCTCGTCACTTGACGGAGGCTCAAAATTAGGAGGTATGTCGCCAATAGCCCTCGTGTCGCTTGAAGTGCAACGTTAATAAAACCAATAAACGAATCAATTACATTTGATCTGATTATAAATTTCATAAATTTGAATATGTTATAATGTAATTACTTTACTTCCATTAAATGAATAATTATTTAAATACGATTTCGGAAATTTGAAATAGCAGGATTGCAGTTGACAGAGGTTTATATGAAAATATCTGCAAAAAGTTCTTCCTAAATTAAATATGACTCTATTGGTTACGATTGATACTGCCATCATTATCCAGAAATAATTTAAATAAATTTTAACATGAACTTTAAAAAAATTCTTTATAAATTATATTTTAGTAGTATTTTAAGCGAATGAAAGCTCCATTTGGTTAAGTATTTCAAAAAATGAATTTGTACTAGGTTGAATAAATCTACATATATTTAACAATTAAAAAACCCAATTTAAAAAAGAGTGTTCAAGTACAATCTCTATTTCAGAGAAGATCCACGTTTTATAAAGAAAGCCTTGCTTGTTACTAAGTTAGTTAAATCGTGTATTAAGTTGTCGCATCGTCTTTTTTATTTAACAAATTTAGAAATTACCTATTTTCTTTCATCGAATGATTTCATTGACCTCATAACATTATGATAAATCTGCAGAAAATGAAATTGACGAAAAATATTATCATTTCGCTAAAAAGAGCCCTGTTTGAATTAATTTTAATTCTTGAAAATCAAATATTTTTTTTCTGAAAAAAATAAATAAATTACATTGATAAAATTTTCATTCCAAACGAAGTTAATACTATTAATTAATTTATATAAGTATACAAAAATATAATTATTATATAAAGAATAATTATCATTGCTAATTTTCCCAAAGTGATAGAATTAAAAGGATCTTAATATTTATGTGAGATTTATTCAGTTATTTTTCAAGTTCTTTTGTAAAAATGTATTTTTTATATAACTGTTTTGGAGCTAAGAATATATATATATATATATATATATATATAAAAAAATTATTACGGACAAATCAGATACATTGTAGTATAAGCACCAGGTCCTTGTCCTCGATCTTTTCTATTGTCTACATGCAGCTAAATTTACATACTTTATTCTTCATTTGTTTTATTATAATATGAAATTATATCAGTGTTTTCTTTTTTTTTATCATATCTGAAGCTATTGGCTAAAATAAACTAAAAATTAAATTAAATAATTAAAAAAATAAACTAAAGCGATTATCTTTAAATATCTAATTGATATTTCCAAAGAATTAAGTAAAAAAAAAACATACTCATAAAGGTATTTTTGATGATACTTGCGACATATTTTGTAGCATTTATAATACTTTATTTAAGAATTCCATTGAATCATAGAACTTGCACAAATTTTCTTACGTATATAAAGATAGAAATGAAAAGATACAACTTCATCGAGCAAAGAGTAAACAAAAATCCTTGAATAAAAACACACTATAAATTTATAAGGAATAAAAAATATTTAACTTCAAAATGAAGAAACGGTTTTTCAAATAACTTTCTTCCTCATTTTAAGCGTCCTAAACTGTATTATTCTATATTACTCCTTTCATTTGATTCACTTTCCATTAAAATTTGAATGAATACCAATTTTAAAACAAATCCTATTCTAAAACATTGAATACATATCTGAAATACTAATAATTAATTTGGAAATGATTATAAGTTGCAATTAATGCAAAGAAATATTTTAAGCATGCATGGATGTGTTTTAAGATTGATATTTGTTAAAATTAGTTTCACTTTGGTTGAATGAATTATCTTTCATTTTGTTTTAACGATATATTTTCATTTTAATGTATTTTACAGAACAAAAGAAGAGCACATAATTTTTTTTTAAAAAAAATGTGTGTATTGATTAAAATCGTAGTTAAATTCCTATATATGAATTGAATGCCAAAAAAATTAAAATATACATGTATTTTTCAAATTACAATCTCTAGAAACCGGTATTGCTGCTTCGCATATGTAGCAAAGAGCCTGGAATCTAATAACCAGACTCCTGCAACTCTAAGAGCTAAAAAGTCCTTTTTATTCACGCAAATTTATTTACTGGCTTTCAGCTTGAGACTAACATAAATAAATCTGGGAAAGATGAAAGCACAAAAAATACATGTATGACGTGTAGGAATGAGACGCAAGCTGAAAAAAAAATTAAACATCTTTCAAAATTTGTCTAGATTTAGGATGCATCAAATGAAATTCAATGTCATTTAACTACTTAACATTAAGGCCCCCATTAACCAGGCATATTAATTTCATGAACATAATATAAATCCCATTAAATTTCTTATTTCACCTTTATATCTAGATTATTTCATCGGTTTTAATGAAAAACAAATAATATAAAAAAAATTAAGTCAATTTCTACTTCGGTAAAAAAAAATATCTATATTTTGGTTACTTTGTATAAAATATTTATAATTAATATAAATATGTATATACATATGACAGAATCACAATATTAAGTGGCAAAATAATTCATCCAGTAAATTAAATGGATGGTAGGTATTTCAGCCCAACCACCCATGGCGACAGGAATTATTTGGTGGTATTTTGCCAAATGGGGCTATCCTGATTTGCTTCGCTGTCTTAACATTCAGCCAAAAAAAAATTGCCTAGTTTAGCAACTTTTGAAATCGCGCCAAGTGGTTGGGCTAAACTACATTTTTATCAATTAAATTTAATAAATGAATTAGTATTTGAAAAAAGCTGTATTAACATCAAAATTGTTTCAAAATATTTTGTAAAATTGGGAATAAAATGCAATCACACTTTTCTTTCATCATCTGCTTCACATGTAAGTATTGGTATTGATAATTAGTTGATATTTTGTTGTTAAATTTTACAATAGTTTTTTTTTCCTTTATGAATGATTGTAATAAAACATTTTCTTAAAAAAATACAGTTACAAATGTTAGCTGATTTCACAAATACAAACAATCTGAACTGCTCAATGGAAATATCTTTAAAATCTTAATATCAGAATTTTTCTATTCTCATCGTGGAAATAAGTATATTTTTTTAAAAGAAGATACACTATAAAGTGGAGCTACCAAAAATAAAACAAAAAGATAGATAAACATTCCCATCTCCTCATACATTCTATATTTGCTTACTAAACTAGAAGTTATGTTTGAAAATTCTGAAATCTATTCGCTGTAATATAACATTTTCATTATTTGCAATAATTTACAAAGAGTGTTGAAAAGTGGGAAGAATACTTTGTAATTTAAGTTATTTAAATATATTCTATAAAAAAAATGTAAATTTTGTGAGATTACATTTAAGAAGAATAATTTGACTTCAAACATACTTATTTGACATAAAGCAAATTGAAAATATAAAATAAATAAAGTACACAAAGAGTAATATTTCAGTATACGAGCAGTGCATAAATATAATAATTCGAAATAAAAACCAACGTTTTTAAAAACAATGTTTTTATATGGTGGCAAAGTTTATTAAAAAAATTATTAAAATATCAGTTAAAACTGGTCGCAAATATCTAAATATTGCATTGTTATGCAAATAAGAACGGTTCCCAAAATTTCAGAGCTCTAGCTTGATGGGAAGTTGGTTAAATTAACGATCGAAAATTTGATGACACACACACCAAGTGAAATTCAGAAAACGTTGTAAAAAAGGACAATATTTAACGTTAATCTTCTGTTAGTTTTTAATATTTTTATACATTACATATTTAATTTATTGTTATATTTAAAAAATTCCATGAATATTTCATGAAAAGTTGAATGATTTGAAATAGGCTAATTGGAAAATAAATATCAATTGAAAAAATTATATTAATAAAAATCTAATACTTAAAATTAATTTGAATAATACGAATTGAATCTCAAATTTATAAAAACGTTATATCCGGCAATACGACATGTATTGAGTGATACGAATTTGGCCTCTTCCTGTAATAAAATTTACTGATTTCTCAATGGGAACAATCGTAAATGTGAGTAAACGAAGTTGTAAAAAGATTTTTTTCTCAGTGTTCTGTAAATGGTGTAATTTGAAACTGAAAGAGAGTATCTTAAATAAAAAAAATGGTTTGAAAATAGTAGAATGTAATTAGATGGCTAAGATTAAAATTTTAGTTTCTCCTTTACATTGAAAAAATATATTAAAAATGATTTGAAATTCTAGATACAATATCCGCGCTTTCATACAATTTTAACGTATGTAACGTTAACGTTTTTCCCATTCTCACAGGATTTTATTTTGTTCCTCCTGTTATATTACTCTATGAAATATAGTACTTAAAAATATTTATTTTTAAAGATATATTCAAAGAAATGAAAATGTTCAATATATATAAATTTTATTCTAAAATTAAACAACCATTTGTGCAAAGTATATTATTTAAGAGATTTATTCTCTTAAATCTCCCTCTCGTTCTCTGTTACTTTTGGTTCTTAATAACCAGACCGTATACGATATTAAAAATCACTTATGGCTGAGTTCTTGAAGAATTAATCTTATCTTTGTTCTCATTCCCATAAAATGAGGAAATGAATCCATTTATGAACCTCCGTATGTATAAATAATATATACCTACTCGTTCCAAACCTCAGAATGACATTTATTACTATTATTTAAAAGAGTTCACTCATAAAGATAAGGTTAAGCTTTAACTTCTTGTATTATCCACGTAATACTTGGATTATTTTCGTAGTTTCTGCACGCGCAAGGTTCAGTTATATTTGTTGGTGAACCTTATAGTAGTTAGGGTTAAAACTATTATCAGTATTTTCATTTTTTTAATCATTAAGCATTCATATTGAAAGTCAATATAATTTTTACAAAAGATTTTCAATTTGCATAATAATAATGTTTTCTATTATTATTTTAGTACAGTATTTTGAAAGGAATTATTAAGGATCTAATATAATCTTTTAAGAAATTCACCTTTTCTACAAGTAATATATTTATAAGGCAATAAGTTATTATTCAAGCTCGACAAATATCTGACTAACAAATTTTTGATAAAATCCTATTTTAAATACTATTCTTGGTAATGGGTAAAGAGTCATGTCAAATGGTTGCAACAGAAAGTTTTTAAAGTGATATCAGAAAATTCAGAAATCACGCCTAAATTTTGAATCACTTTAGCATATTACGATTTAGAATGCATAAGTTTGTCCTAACACATAATGTTAAAGTATACAGGAGTTACTTCCCCAATAAATAAGTGGGAATGTTGTAAAAATCAAATGATGTGAAAAATTTATTAAAAATTGTAATAATTAAGTTTTTCTTTCATTATATAAGACTCCCATTTATTGGCTATTTGATTTCGCGCCTCCAAACGAGCAAATATTATTATTATTATTTTCTGTGGAATCACATTTTCCTACCAATTATTAAAATATTTTTATTCTCATTTTAATATTTCTTTTTTGTGGGTTTTCCGGTCTTTAAAATATTCAAAAATATTTTTAAAAATCGGAGGGAAAATGTAGTTTCCCTGAAACCTTTACTATTTTTTGCTCTTTTTATGAATTTATTATATTCAAATAGTTAAAAAAAAAGAATGAGAGAAAGGCAGCAAAAGGGAGTAGCAAGTGTAATTAAGAATTGCGATGTTTTTACAAGATTTATACAAGTTACACCTGAATAAATAACATTATTGATAAAAATATTTACTACTACAAATGTATAAATAAATTCATTACAGGCTTAGCTTAATATGACTTATAAATGGAATTTAAATTAGTAAATGAGCATTACTTTGCAAAGGAGGTAATAGAAATCCTATAACGAAACGTTGACTTTAAGCAAAAAAGTGTTGAAATGAGAAAAAGGAACATTACACGAATGCTTTCATTTAAAGTAGTTTTTTGATAAATCAAACTAAAATGTTTTTACGTAAGGACATCATTAAAAACAATATACATCAACAAATGTAATACTTATGAATACATTTTATAGCACAGCAGAAGTTAGTTGAAAATAAAATTTTCGGTTAACTCGGTTAACATACCTAACATATGTTTGACATTTTTGTCGGAAAATGATTCAGTTTTTAAATTTGTGAATATCTTAAAACATTTAATTTATCCTGGTAACAATTAAAATTTGTTCTATATTTCTACTAGATTTTTTTGTAAGAAGTAACAGAATATCTAACAAGCTAAGAAAAATAAACAACTTACAATTAAGAAAAATTAAGATTTCTTAATTTCTTATAATTTTAATGAAGCTGATCTCTACCTTTTTATACTTATAGCAACTTTAACTTTGATAGACAAAATAACTTGTACAAAAAACATTTTTTAGAAATTAATTGGTTTCTTTCCTGTCAAACCAATAAGTATTTATTTAAATTTATAATGATTTTAATTACTTTCGTTCTAATTTCTAAATTTACAGTGCAATTCATACTAGCTAATTTCTTTATTATTGATATAAATTAAATTTACAAAATATGTAAAACTATTATTTTTTAAGTAAACAAAGATAGTCTAAGGGTCAACATTATTATGTTTCGATAGACCACTATCCAATACTCTTAATTGTAATTTGCTTTTATAAATTTCTAAACTTTCTCCTAACACCCAATACCTTATCAGAACTGTTTAAAGTGACATTAAACCTTAGAGCCACAATTTTATGGTCATTCATTTTTTTTTCATTTATTCAAATTCAAAATATTAACTTTAAACACATTTCTAAATTATGATACAATTTCATTTAGAAGCTCAGAGTCTTGTAGCTATTTTGTTATCATTTAATCGTGAATTTCTTAACCGGAAAAATCTCTTAAAATGAAATTTTACTGATTATTGCAAAACACAATATCTCAAAATGTTATGCATCAGTGAACAGGAAATCTCATGCATATGTTTGTCATATAACTATGCACATAATAGACTATTCTTGATTTTTTTATATTGATTAAAAGCTCTTTTTATATTCCAATAAAATGAGATTTACAATGACTCTTATGGAAAATTTCAATGATCACAACTTAAACTGCTATAGCCTCCTACGTTAATGCTGTTTTATTAAAATGGTAGAACAATTTGTATTTAAGTTTTGTTTCACAATTTTTGATGTTGGTATCGTTTTTTTTTTTTTTTTTTTTTACTTTTTATTTCACAAAATTCAATCTTGTATCTTTAAGAACCTCTTTTAATGTCATTTCTATCTTATATAGAAGCCGAGTTAGAAAAAATGTAATACTACCTGATCATGAATTTCTCTGATCGGAAAAGCTCTAAAAGCGACGTTTCTCGTTATTGGAAAACACAATATCTCAAGATGGTATGCATCAATGAATTTAAAATTTTATTTTATGCATTTTTCAACTACATATAAATATAATAGACAATACTTCGAGATTTTTTAAGCAGTAGAAGATTTTTTTTATGTTGTAATAGAGTGAACATTAGAATGACTTAAAGTAAAATTTAGTGCCCTTGAATCGAACTACCATAGCTTCCTATGTAAATTCTATTTTATCAAAATAATAGTCTATTCCTTATAAAAGGCTATGTTTTACATTATTCAACTTACAAAATGTCAATATAGTTTTAATTTTTTGGTTATATTTAAATAAAATGACCTTTTGATAGTAAAAATGTGCAATAACAATAATTTGCTTAGATGTTTTTCTAATCCTGAAGCATCTTTAGATCATAAATTATGCATTTGTAGGAAAGCTTCAAGTAATTTCAGAAACCCTTCTTACAAGGTGTACTATTACCAACCATATTTATAAGAAAATATTACAATTAATAAACAAGTAACTGCAGGAAAATTATATACCATTGTATACAGGAATCGAACTTATAAATATTACATATAATAACTCACATGCGTATTACAATAGTTCTTTTTTTTAATTTTCTATCAAAATAATTCCTTTGAAGTTATATATTTCAAAAGAAATCATTTATAAATATCATTTTATGTGAATTATCTCATGTAATTTAGTAGCAAATATAGAACAATATACGTTTTCTTTTTAAAAAGTTTAAAGTTAAAATGAAAGAGACCTTTAAATTTGAAGTAGATTTATATGATCTCTGAATATTAGATACAAACAAAGGCACAAATATTAATAATATTCATTTTCCATTCAAATTTAGGTTCCATAGTTAAATGGGAAGGGTATGTTGAACTATTCCATGTATTTCCGTTTCATATTGATTTGGAATTCCTCGTTTAATACTCGTTAGGTCTATATGCTTCCACCGGCCACGAGTTCCGCTTTGATTCAGTGTTCCCCTAACGATATGTCATTAATAACGAATTTAGATCCCTCCTACCTTTCGGGTCAGTTTCCTAAATTCAAGGGAACCATTTGCATAAGTCACAAAGCTTTGAAGATGATGATTTTGTCCCCATTTGACTCTTACGTGCTGTCATCTAGAAGGTGCAGCGTTTAGAAGACTTAAGGTCTTTTGAGGAAATGGGCCTTGGGTTGAATTTATAACATGAATGCAAGATTTCGCGAACGTTAGTGAATTTCATGTTAAATGTATGTGACAATTATAATATTAATAATGACTTTTGAAAGTAATTTTTATGTTTTAGATCTGTGTATACAATGATTTTCTTTTAATAATGGTTGCTATATTTTTGAAATCTTTGCAGGTGTTCAAAGAGAATAGAACTTATCGTTTTTAAAATTGTCGAACAGCCTAGTTGTAACTTCAAGAGGAAGGTATTGTTCATTATTATCTAACAGTGTTTTCGTGAATAGTTTCATATATAATATTATCATAAAATATTTTAAAATGTTTTGAGAATCAATAACTGTGTGTTTATAGCAAACATTTCTTTTTAAATATTAATTTTACTTTTTATTCTCAACTTAGCGACCACCTAAGATTAGTGGTGATGGGAGTGGAAGCACAGTCGGGTATTTAATCATGTCGTGATTTCAATCTCTGTTGTCACTAAAGACCTGCCGGCCATGTGTCTTAGGCTGATACACTTTATATCCGGTTGAGGTGTAAATTCCTCCCAAACGCATGGTGTGAAAGTCAGGAGGGGTAGGTGCCTGCTGAAGTGTCATCCTCGTCACTTGACCGAAGTTCAGTATTACGAGATTCGTCGCCAATAGCCATCGCTTTAATTATAGTGGGATATTAATAAAACCAACCAATCATTCTTCTGGAGATCGTCTTGGCAATACTAGAAGCAGATTCCCCCCATTCTATCCAACAATCAGAGTATATTCGTATTCAAATAAAATCTGACGGTGCACATACTAAAGTCATTCGGAGCTTGTAGGTAATAAAATATAAACCCATGAAACATATTGAAAAAGATCGCCTTATGACGTTCATTGTTCCGTCAAGTGCAAATCTTATTTTTATATATGCACATTGAAACGAATATTATTTGTTAATTATTGTTATAATCCTTCAAAACTAAACAGTATCGCCAACAGCCATCGATCTTCCTCTAGTGTATCAAATCTTTGCTTCTAATGAAACCATCCATCTTCTGAACTAATCAATCAATCCATCTTTTAACACGTCTAATCTCATATTTCAAAAAGCTTCAGCGATCTTTTTCTCTCTACTACTTCTTTAATATTAAATTGTTCACAACTAATAATTCAGTAGCTTAGTAGCAAAGGTATTACGTACATTTCCATTCACCTAACTTATTAAAGTTTTAACATAAAACGTTTTTTGATTTGAAAACCTCTTCACTTCAGTGGAGTTGTGCAAATTAGAATAAAATAAAGGAAGTTTGTAGAAGAGTATTATAAGGTTTTAAAATCGGTAAATATTTTAATTTTAGATACAGCAATAAAGAGCAATATCGGAAATTTTAAGCTACTTTGCTGTACATAACATGTCAATTAAACAGTCCCCAGTCTGACACAGAGATGGCGCTACTAGAATTAAATCCATATGTTTTTAGTTACCCGTAACCCTCAACAGATGCGTGTATAAATTTGACAGCTGTCGGATCATTAGTTTGTGAATTATAGCATTTTGAGTGAAGCAACTTTTGTTATTGTGAAAAAAATGGATAAAAAGGAATTTTGCGTGTTGATAAAATATTGCTTTTTGAAGGGAAAAAATACAGTTGAAGCAAAAACTTGGCTTGATGCCGAGTTTCCGGACACTGCTCCAGGAAAATCAACCATCAAGGATTGGTATGCTAAGCTTAGACGTGGTGAAATGAGCAACAAAGACGGTGGACGCCCAAAAGAGGTGGCTACCGAAGAAAACATTAAGAAAATCCACAAAATGATTTTGAATTACCGTCAATTGAAATTGAATGAAATAGCAGACACTCTAAAGATTTCAACTGAACGTGTACATCATATCATTCACGAATATTTGGGTATGAGAAAGCTCTGTGCAAAGTGGGGGCCGCTCGAGCTCACTTTTGACCAAAAACAACGACGAGTTGATGATTCGGAGCAGTGTTTGAAGAGGATCAAGCGTAATAAACCCGAGTTTTTGCGTCGATACGTGACAATGGATGAAACATGGCTCCCTCATTTCACTCCGAAGTCCAATCGACAGTCATCCGAGTGGACTGCACACGATGAACCCGCTCCAAAGCGTGGGAAAACGCAACAATCGGCTGGCAAGGTTATGGCGTCTGTATTTCGGGATGCGCATGGAATAATTTTCATTGACTACCTTGAAAAAGGAAGGACAATCAACAGCGACTATTACATAGCGTTATTGGACCGTTTGAAGGACGAAATCGCCGAAAACGGCCTCATTTGAAGAAAAAGAAAGTGCTGCTTCACCAAGACAATGCACCGTGTCACAAGTCAGTGAAAACGATGGCAAAATTCCATGAATTGGGCTTCGAATTGCTTCCTCATCCACCGTATTCTCCAGATCAGCGACTATTTCCTGTTCTCATATCTCAAAAGAATGCTCGCTGGGAAGAAATTTTCATCGAATGAAGAGGTGATCGTCGAAACTGAGTTTTATTTTGAAGCAAAGGACAAATCGTACTACAAAAATGGTATCGAAAAGTTGGAGGGTCGCTATAATCAGTGTATCACCCTTGAAGGGAATTATGTTGAATAAAAAAAACTAATTTTGCCAAAAAAATGTGTTTTATTATGGTAGGCCGAGGACTTTTCAATTGATCTGTTACTTTGAGAAAAACTATTAATTTAATTTTGGATTAGGTCCTGATTCTGACCTACTTTCAAAACCAATTAGAAATGTATTTATTCATGAAAACGCATGAACGGTTTGCTCCGAATACTTAATACGGTTGCTGTTATCTGGATCAATTCAAATATGTAATAAATATCAGTCGGTTTCTTTACGGACCTTTAAAGTTTTGTTTTATTATTCACTTTTTTCTCCCATAATCTCTATAATCTCCCATGCTATTCTTTACGTTTCTGGAATATTCTCATTTAATATATAAGCCCGTGTGTTATCAGTCTCAGAGGCCATAATAGCGTAATGGTCATGGTCGCGAGCTTGCGGCTAGAATTTTCGTCCAGTCGTGGTTTCAGGTCTTGATGCCACTTAAGTCACACCTTGTAGCTAAGGCTGATGCACATTACATCTGTCGGAGCCCAAAATCCTAATATCGGCGTGGCGTGGAAGTTAAGAGAGGGTCATGCCACCTCAGGTGTCGTCCTTGTCACTTGACTGAGGTTCAAAATTACGAGGTCCATCGCCAATAGCCCTCATGTTGCCTCTAGTACAATGGTAATGAAACCAAACCTTACCAAATCTTGGTCTGAGAAGGTTATCAGCCCAGTGTAGCTGCTCTAATTGAAGAAATCCCATTATTTACTTATCTATTCTGTATTCTTTTTCAGCAATAAAATTGAACACTAAAATAAATATTATAACTATAAATATATCTATGTTTATAAAATGTGCATTAATAATAAATACAGTTTCAGTTTATACATATATATCTTTAACACATCAATCAATAACTCCCGAGACTAACATTGAAAACAACATTTTTTTTTGCAAAATTTTTTTTATTCATCAACATAACACCTTTTGTTAATCACCTTTTAGGGTGATACAATCGTTCCAACGCTTTTCCAATTCTTTTTTTTTTTCCCCAAAAAAAAATTTTTTTTTTTTTCGCAACAAATCTTTTTTGTTGCTAGTAAATAGCGATAAACAGCTTTCTGATTCATCGACTCGTTGCTGTTTTTGTTCAATCGAAAGCAATCGCGGCACCCACTTGGAAAAAACCTTTTTCATGCTCAATTTTTCACGAAGGATAGTAAATACACTTCCATATGATATCTGGGTCATCTCAGCAATCTCACGGAGCTTCACTTTACGATCTTTCATTATAATTTTTGTCACTTCACTCACATTTTCCGGTGTAACGGCTTCCGCAGGTCTACCCGAGCGTTCCGCGTCATTTGTGTCGGTTCGACCACGTTTAAACTCGGCAAACCACCGACAAATCGTTGCTTTTGATGGACAAGAGTCCGGGTAACTTTTTTCAATCCATTGTTTCGCTCTCACGGCGTTTTTACCCATTAAAAAACAATGTTTTATCAGAACACGAAACTCGGTTTTTTCCATTTTTTAAACAAACTACAAAACGACTTTACTCCAACCTCGATAACTCAGCTGTTTCTGGTCCGATCGACTTAAAATTTTGACACGTTTCAAGCAAAGGTTCGTACTCTAGAAAGATTTGGTTACTGGTTTACTACGAGCGCCATCTCTGGGTTAGTCTCGGGAGTTATTGATTGATGTGTTATATTACAACAGTAGGAATGGACCTATTCTTTTTTTTAATCCTTGAACTTTATCATAATGTTCCAAAAGGACCCCAACAGTGTTTGTAAACTTTTTTTTGACAAATATGTTTCCGTTGAGCTAAAAAGGAAAAAAAAAACAAATATGTTTCACATAATAACAAACTAGGCATATTCATGAAGCAACAAAATAATAGCCCTGTTATTTTTAATATTACAAAATGATATGGCCTTTGGGTCGAAATGGACCCGAATACAGCAGTGGGGTTAAATATTTATTGAATTCAAAGTGTGTTGAAAAGAACAATTGAAAGCTTAAAATCCAGTATAATACTGACTTCAATATTTCTAAAATAATCTCAGTTTACTCACAAAAATTTAGTTAAAATAACTGGTAAGGAATTTATCATATAAAATATTCTTCAACTGTAAAAAAATTATTCATGCTGTTCATCAAACATTAACGAAAAAGTTTTTAATATATTTATAAAGTACACTTGATAAGTAATTTGCTACATTTCAATTCTGATTCATATACTTATGTATCATAATGTGTATGTTCAGTAAATGTTTAATATAGTTGCCATAAATGACCCTATTTATCAACTCACAGGACATTCCTTTTAATCATACATCATTTTTCCAACAGCCATTTATCAAGCCTTTTTTATTCCTTCTATGAGAAGGGACAATTTCCCTTACTGAAAAAAAAAATTACTTATTATTCATTGGAATTACAAGTCATACGAGAGGGTCATGCAGATATACGATTAATTACGAGAATAAAAGGACGAAATATTAAACTAAAATATATTAAAATCAAGAAAATGATTACAATATTATAATAATCTCTGAAGTCTAGATTTAGGGCTATAATATTTTCCTTTTTTAAAATCTAACTAAATGTTTTACAGAAACATTTCTGAATGATATATGATTTAAATTTTAAAAAAGTATTCATTTAAGAACAAAAAAATTTCGTTTCCTGAATAATATATATTAATCATTCTGATTACCATATATTCGTTAAAGCAGTTATCATAAATCTTTTGCTAGAAGCATTGGAAAACATGAATATAAAATAAAGAACGCAATTGATTAAAATTATTGACAGTTCGAGGAGGGTTCAAAAAGTACTTAAATTTGAAGACAGATGGCATCAGTAAGGTACATTATTGTTACTATTATGTAGTACCATCTCTCAAACAAATCCTAAACGAATTTGACATTAATTCATAACTTAGTTCTGATTTGATAGTTATTTCCTGCCAAATAAAAGTTGATTTTTACCATGACAAATTGTCACCGTAAAAGAGACTTAGATTCATCATGTTGCCCCGGAAATCAATTAGTAAATATCAAAACGTTGGGTTGCTTCCTGTGAATCTTTTCAAAAAATCCAAAGATGGTCTCATTGGTCGGAAAAGTTGTGACAAAGAACTTTCGAGGCGCAAAAGACGTCATCATTATTAATACGAGTAAGTGAGACTTAGACAAAAGTCTAGTGAATCATAATGTTTACTATAAACAAACCATTTTTGATGCAAAAGCACAATCTCTTGGAATTTAAGGATTTTTTGAACGGCTGTCTTCTAAGAACCTACAGTCATATTCAATGTGGAACCACTATTGATGTAAAATAATGTCACTAGATTTAATATGTATTTTCTTAGATGAAGTTAAAGTCTTTCTGGACCTAATAAATAACATCCTGTGATGTCTATCTCCTTTGGTACTGGGGCGTTAATTATTAGTTTGTGTCCAAGTTGAGTGCTAAGAATTAAAATTATTTTAAAATGTTGATTATGTTTGAAGTTAAATCTTAGATTAAATTTAAGTTTAGTTTAAGTTTTAAGTTTAAGTTAAGCAAGAAAGGTTAAATTTAAGTTAACAATCAAGTAAGTAAGTTTAAGAAAATTGATTTCTGCAATATATAGTTAAGATTTCTAATCTTAGAGTAACAATAAGCAAATGCTATAGTTTCCGTATGTGTAATGGTATTAGCAAAAATATATATTAAAATCATTAATGATACAAAAAGAAGAGATGTTACATAGTATAAACAGTGTTACATAAGGACAATATTGAATTCTTACTAGGATTAATTATTTTTAATTGTTTATACAATCGATTGCTAAATAATTCTTAATTGAATAAATAAAACGTCAGTATTTATGTAGTCTATAATTTACGTCTTCGAACAATGACATGCAATATTATTTAATAATTAAAGATACAACTTTAAGGACCTTATGCAAGCCTTTATGTCTCTAAAAAGGATTTAAGCATAAAATAGCCGCTCAAATAATGTATCAATGTAATTTTTTTTTATATTTAATTAGCTTTGCTTTGGAGAAACGTTAGGACAAAAGAACAAATTCCTCTTATTTCTAAGAATCAGTGCAATAACAAAAATTAAATCTGAATCGACATCTAACTGTCCTAAATTTTACACCAATGCTCGTGTGTGCGAACTTATATAAAGCGAATAGAACGTAAAGTTCTCGTCTACTGGCCATGAACGTAATGTGAATCCTACAGAATTTCTACTACCGTTGTCAGATCTTCACTTTCTTATGTATTTAAACGTAAAAACGTGCATCCAAATGTTCAAAAAACATTGAAGATTTCCGTGGAATTACATTTTCCCTCCAATTTCTGAAAATATTTTAGAATATCTCTTAATAACTAGAAAAACCCGCATTCGAAATATTAAAGTAAGGGTACAAATATTTTTTTTATAAGAATCGGGGAGAGGTAATGTAATTCTGAAAAAACTTCATTATATTTTGCTCTTTTGGTTGCACCTCTTAGTATTTAAATAGATGAATTAGTAATATATAGATTTATAAATTGTTATAGAAATTCCATTGGATTAACATTACGAAAGCAAAATGGTTGGTAGACAGGGAACTTAATGAGAATCACCAGCACTAAGCAATGTACTTTTGGGTGAGACTTGCTTGAATTGGTATCATGACGAGAAAGTAGCTCTGTGTGTGTGGTAATTGTCAAAAAACCAACTTATTTCCCACTTTAATTCAGAATTGGTATGTAAAATTATTCATTCAGAATATCAAACATTGACGTACCCTTTCTGTCGTTCCGAGTAGCTGGTGCATTAAAAATCGTTTTCGATTAATTATCCACGCAAATAAAGTTCTGCACTCCCTGAAAAATAAAATAATGTATTATTAATATCAATTTAAGGGTACTTAGTACCTTTGCACCTTCAAAAATTAGATGTTTTGAAATTTGTTTTCAAAAATTAGTGTTGAATGTTAGGAGCATTTTAAAGCAAACCGCGTCAAAATCCGACAATTATTACGCCCTGTGCAACAAAAAATGTAAATATCTAAAGTGGCTTGTTCTATGTAATGCAATACAAACAAACCTCTTTTTCTCAGTTTGTTATTTTCACACTTTCCCACAGGATTAAAAAACATGTTTTGCATGCAGAGCTTTAAGATTTTATATGAGTGTTGTACTTGTAGATCTTTATTCTCTAAACCTCAATTTTCTTAATAGGATGATTAGATTTTATTTTATAACATGATACATGAAAAATATTTACTAAATACAAACTTGATAACTTTTTTAATTTTTTAATTTTTTTTAATGTAAGATAAATTTAAAATTTGAGGTTTACAGAATAAGGTCATTATTTAACTTTAATTTGGTATAAGAATTATGGTTCTACTGTACATCTTTCAAATGTTATCTTGTGGGTAACGTAAGGTAAGCCAATTTATTTTTTTAATATTTTCTACGCATATTTCATGTTGTTTAAAAATATAATAATTTAATAGCAACACTTGATCCAATACTTTAAACTATATACTTTATTACTCAAACTGGCAAAGTTTCATATTGAAATGAGCAAAAGTTGATTTATGAAGAATCGAAAAATGTGTGTGTGTGTGTGTAGGTGTGTGTGTGTAGGTGTGTGTTTGTCAAAATGTTCTACTTTTGAATTCGAAAGGTACTAAGTCTCCTTAAATACAACATTAAATTACACATCATACTACAAGACACAGACAAGTTAAATAGGTGAGCAAAGAGCCTTTTTATTATAGTTCGTTCTGTTTTAGCTCTGCTCACTCCAATCAACAGCATCCTCTGATGGAAGTAACGTGATATTTTCAGGAACAATATATAGTCATGAATAGCAATGAAGTTATGATAATGACCAATGGATTACAGTTGTTATTATAACAAAGTACAAAATAGAATATTAGTGTACATAATTTACGCTAATTGTAATTATTTTGAAATAAAATATGCGATTATTCATTATTATGTCACAAACACCATAGAAAACATTTAGTGATTTGAACGTACTAAAAATAATCCTTAGTTAAAACATGATGCATCTGGATTTGAAATTTTAGATGCAATTTTAATATATTACACAATTTATCAAATGTACATAAAAACAATGTTTCGAAAAGAGAAAACATATTTTTATCGAATCTAAATGAATTGTTTGAAAAATACTTTTCATTATAATTGTTAATTATTACCTTTTAAAATATTTCTCTAATAAGAAAGAAGGATATTTTATTCACAATGCTTATTTATTAGGTTTTCGTAAACATGCAACATCCCTAACTCTTTCGCATTTATCTCCCCTATAAAAAATAAATTGATCCTATTTATTTTTAAATTATAATTGCTCATGTTTTAAAATATAGAGAATTATAGGAAAATAACGTAATTTCAAAAATAAATATATAAATCTTCTATAAAAAGTCTGTAATAAGAATTAAATACCACATAATGTGGGTCCAGTTCAAAGTTATTATTTCCACCTGGCACGGCTCATCTGATTCAATTTTCTGTTAAAAACTCTCCTTTTATTATAGGTTGTCGCCTATCATTAGTTTCCTTTGAGAAAAATTTCTCTTTTGATAAACGTGCACCTTCGGTCACAAAAATAAGAGATTTTTTCTCATCCATGAAGGAGTTATTAGATTCAATTAATAATACACTGTTGGGTATTATTAAGATGATTCTCATTCACTTACAGCTTTTCTTTTAATTTTTCTTCAACGAGGAAAGTTCGGTGATCCTTGACACGTGTTCTGCGAGGGAACCTTTGATTTTTCATCAAATTAATTAGTTATTTTGTCACCTAAAGTTAATTAATTTTGCTCTTTTTTATTAAATATGAAAGTGTCATATTCCATTTTTGCTTCATTTATTAAATAATTAATGTTAATCATAAGATATCATTGGTTTCTTGTAAGGAAAGCATACTGATACGAGTTTTAATTAAAGTGGAAAGTAAGGTTAAAGTAATTTTTTTTACAATAATAACAAACATATACACCGAAACAGATACATATTTTACTAGAATAGAGTGAATTTCCTGATTTATGACCAGACAAAGGAGTATAAAGAAAATAACTATTACCATCTTTTCCGGATACCGTGCATTTAATTTCGACTAAGACATACAAATAATTTATTTGAAACTTATATTTCTTAGTTATTACTTGGTAGATTTCATTCGGTGAACATAAAAATATAAACAAATCTAATTGCTAATTAGATACAAAGTATATTTAAATATCGTGAAAATTTCTTCATGAAAGAATATAAGAATTGCATACACATACTGTGACATAAATGATAATTATAAATTTGTTCTTTCAAAGGCAGCATAAATTAAAGTAGTTCATTGTGGATCAAATTTTGTTTTTACTGATTCAATCACAGTTTTTGTAATTAATTTTATTTAGCTTTTCCAACCTGCAGTATAAATGTGAGAAATGTTGACTTTCGTTGGAGTATTTGGTCCAATTGATTGTCTAGTTATTTATAACTATTTAAAGAACACTCTTAATTACTTTCATTATTAAGCAAAAATGTCCTTAAATCTCTAGTTTAAGGTGACCAGACATCCCGCTTTTAGCAGCATAGTCCCGATTTTTAACAATTTACTCCGCGTCCCGCTGAATTTTAAGAAAGTCCTGATTTTTAGAAATAATGCACGGCAAGCAAAGGAACGACTTGAAAACGGGAAGTGAAATAACGGTTTTCAGTTTCAATGTAGCTATTTCACCAGGATATGAGCTTTATATTATTTTTGTAAATTTTATAATGTTACTCTTTAGTAATAAAAATAATTGTTGAGAACTGATTAACAGGAACTGCTTTTCAACGACCGCCTCGATCAGTTGCTAGAATACGACGACCATTGTTTGGACTGAATGAACAGTGGCATTTTTTGAATTGGCAGCGACGAAACCATTTTGTAGCTGTAAAATGAAGAGAGAATACTTTGTACACTTTCATAGATTGTATTCTTATGGTCACATGTTCCGCTAGTGATCTAGCATCATTTGGAACAATGTTGCAAAGGAATTACATCTTATACAAAAATTGGAAACGGAGGGGAATTTCAGAGCGAAGAAGGGTCAGGGTGTAAGGAGTTTGTTGGTAGTCCACGAAGTAATGCCTTCGCATATTGAGTTTAGTAGCTGATTCTCATACGATACACATCGTACTGAATGCTAGTGCAAGTTAAACAAGGGATGTCAACAAATAAGCTATTCAGATGATTTATGTTTGTTATTTATTTAGGAAACAAATTTTTAATTAAGAACGCACCACCACCACACACACACTTATTAATGGAGTCTCGATTTTCGAATGTTAAAATCTGATCACCTTAACCAAGTTTGATAAAAATTTTATACAAAACACCTATTGACTAGTTTAATGAAAATTGTATTAGATAAATGAAACTAAATTATGAAACCATGATATTATATTAGCATCTATAATACTGATAAAAATAAAGTGTGGTTATTAAATAACAAGACTGACGCTGTAAAACATTTTTATTTTAGTCCCATATATATTTACTTATTATTACCTTCAATATGTATTACTCCTTTTTATTGTACTAGCATTTTATGTGAATTAGTTAATGTCATAAAATATAGATAGCCGTGAAAAAGCAATTAACATATTTGAAGGGCAATGAAACGTATTAGCACACTATTGAAAAAGTTTCGATAACAAGGTAGAACTATGGAATTTTAACAAATGTTTAGAAAGGTTATAAAATTAAATTAAGGGAATACTTTTTTGATAGTTTTTCATTTTTAAAATAATTTATCCTCTTAAGAAATTAAATGTATCCACATACATTCCATATTGAATCAATTTTTTAACATTTAATACTTATTAAGGGGGTTCTTCCTCTAATTATCAATTTTCCCTCAATACAGCAGTAGGCTTAGAAAATGCTATAAATAATGAAATAAGAGCTCTCTTATCCTTAGGTAAAGTTCTAGAAATTTAAGGCAACCACTTACACATGTCTCATAGATTTCAAGATGACGATATTTGCTTCTAGAACGCTGACAATGAGTAAATAATTTCGTTTTAAAGCTTAAGCTCCCATTTAAGAAAGTGATTTTTTCCCCATTGGAATAAGCAGTTTTACTCTAATCATTGAAACTGTTCCTTTGAAATAAATATTTCAAATTTTATTCATTGAATTATTTTGATGCCTCGTTTAAAGTAGTCATAAATTATGTAGTTTAAGGTATCCGTACACCTTTAAAACGTCATTTTTGTCAAAATTTTCGATTTTCTAATTTTAATGTCAGTTTTAAATTTAAACTTTTTTTTTCTTTCTAATAGTGTTTGAATTTTGCTTTTACCTTATATAGAACTTAAGCTACAGGGATTTGTACTTTACTCAGTAGCAAATTTTTAATTCCATTCAAAAGTTTGTTTTTAATTTTTCTCAAAATAAGTTTTCACTACATATTTACATATGTCAACGTAGATATAAGAAAAAGTTACGAACGAAATTAATTTAAATTTTTGCAAGTATCTTCCTTGCATAGTTTTTAAGAACCCTTACTACTTTCATGGTTGTAAAATTGGTATGTTTTTAGTGACAAAGGTGTAAATCATGTATTGTTATAACTTTTTTTTTTTTTTTGATTTTTCATTATTGGACTCGAAACACAGTAGAAATTATAGTAATATGATTTTCATCATGAAAGTAGTACCAGTCCCAAAAATGGCTATGATGAATAAGATAAAAGTTACAGAGTAATGATATTTTTATTTACCTTTGAGTTATGAGGGTTATTCTGGTAATCAATTTAAGTATTATTTTCACTATATTTTCCATTTCAAAACTTTTTTGGAATTAAACGTAGATTATTAATTTTATTTTTCATAGATTTAGGTTATATTTTAACATTAAAAATTATTTTGATAGCAAATATCAATGTATTTCAAAAAAATTTCACCAAAGGTGTACGGATACCAAAATGGTTTCAGTATTTTTTTTTTAAATTCGACGTTTATATATGTTGATAAGATAAAATTAATTAATTTTGACAGTTATTTCTAAGCATTTTATATTGATCTTATAAATATTATTCATTTCCAACAGTTGAAAATTTAGTTAGTATAATTAAATTAAAATACAGTGTGTTTCAAACTTATGAACAAAAATTTAGGGGTGTTAGAAAACATATAATGTACAGAAAAAGGCAATGTACAGAGATCAGGAAAAGGTCATAGTCTTAAAAAAATCATGAAGTTGACCGTGGGTTTCATTTCTTACAGCGTGATTCGAAACTTATTGGCAAAAATTTACGGGGTGATTGAAAACCTCTTAACAAGCAATTTTTGCCTTACAATGGATAGGCGGAGAGCAAGCGTATTGAACCGCTAGACGACGCAGCAATGGAAAGCATAAAGTGCGAGTTTTCTTATTCATCGTAATTTATACCATGGATTTATGGAGACAAGGCTTTTTACTGATTACTGCATGTCGCCAAGCCTCTTGAAATCCACGACAGAAATCGCAATGTGTATGGAAACTCGTGCTTTTTGTTTCCATTACTATGCCCTCTAGCGGTTAACCACTTGTCCTCTGTTTATACAACGCATGCTGAAAATTTCTTGTATAGATGGTTTCTATCACCTCTTAAATATTGCCAAATATTTCGAATACCCTGTATACACAATTTTTTCTAAGCATTTGATGTTCACCTGATTAATAGCCTTCATTTCCATCAATTGCAAATCTTTAAAGTATAATCAAAGTTAAATATACTAGAATGTAATTTTTGTTAATATATGAGTCTTACATCACATTTAAAAAGCTATGTTTTGAGACACAAGCTATTCACGAGCCTTTCCTTAAACAACATCTAAGTTTACTTTCTGATTTTATATGTAGTTTACCAACTCTTTTCAAACTAAATGACTCGTGATTGACAAGATAAACTTTAGAGGTGTAATGATTAGGTGGAAGGAATTTCATATAAAAGCGACTTATAATGGAGTATGTGGGTCGTAGAGAAGCAGAGAAGAGAAATTGAAATATATTTGTGAGGAGAGAGAAATAAATTAATTTTGTAAGAATGAAGATCAGAAACGCTGCTAATTTCAAAATGCCTCTGTTTTGGATTAAATCTTTTTCTCAAACCTAAGTATCCGGGTAAGCTAGCATTTTATTTTTTAATAACATTGTTGATATGTATTGAAAAAATAATGAACATTCCTATCTGATAACGTAAATAAATATTGCGTTGAAGATTATTTTGGTTGTTTTACTTGAACAAATATATTTATGCTTTGGCATTAAGTTCAAACATTGATATCACGGAAGGGATCAGAAGTAATGATACGCTATAGCCAGTTAAAAATTAATGTAATAGACATTTCATAAGTCACATAAGGGTTACAGAAAAAAATAAATAATTATATTGGTAACATTGTACTCGATATTTTGCACTAAAAGTTTAGATGAAATTTAAACAAAGGATTACGTTTAACTTAAGAACTGAGGAGTACAAGAAACGATTATTAATAGGAATAAAGTAGGACAACCACAACATATACCAGGTTATAGTAATTAAAGTTACATTGTTCAGGGGCCTGTAGAACTGATTCTGCTTATCGGATTTCAATTAAACTCGGAATGTATAATATTTGGACCATGGGGAAAAGGCTTCTACAAAAAGAAAATAGTTCAAATTGTGACCACTAGGAGAAAATGTGGCACCCAAAGAAGGACAAAAAAATGTTAGAATCGTTAAAATTTATTCAATTACAGAATATGCTCAATATGTGCTCCATTAACATCAACCACGTTTTGGTAGCAGATGCTCTCAGCGGTTCGTTTCATTCGGTCGGTTTTTATTTGTAGCGACAGTCATGACGAAAAGAAAGTGTTTATCTGATACTGAGATTTGCGAAATAATAAATAAATCTGACAGTAATATTAGCGAAAATAATCCAAATCTGTTCATTGACATTTAAGTAAAAAAATAAAAGGTAATCCAGTATAATGTCCTTATCTGAATCAAAACGAAAAATTAATTCGTAATTCTTTATAAATCGAATCACACTCTCTTCTCTAATTGGCTCGTTGCTCATGGGAGTATAATCTCCCCATGATAAACAAAGCATTATCGCTATAATAAACTAGATTCAAGGTTTCGAGAATAAAAAAGTAAGTACGCAAAATATATCCAAAAGGAACGCAAAAAATAACAGAACTGACAGTAAAACTCTAAAAAGAAAAACAAATAAATACAATGAAGCAAAAACCAACAAAAAAAGCATTCAAAGATATACCAGAAATCTGAATGTTTATATCACGTGGAAATTGAAAAAACCGAGCTCAGTTTGCTAATAGGAGGCTTTCCCATCTCCCCCCAAACAGTCACACAAAATAACAAAATAAGGCAGCAAATTGAAGATCCGGACTTTAAAACGATATTCAATTCAAAACTAATGGACACATGGCGCCCTCTAGAACTCTTTAAAAAACTTTCAGCTTGAAATGTACATATGCATCGCCCTGCCACTACAATCATTCTCCAGGAATGTATGTATAGGAAGGCAGGATGTGAAAGACGATAGTGAATGATGCATATATGAGACGCCCCTTTCGACAGAGCAAGAGGTCGGGTGTTTTAGAAAAGCTCAGTGATAAATCAGAAGAAGAGATAATGATTAGAATGAAACGTATGAGTTTTAAGAAAGCAGATTTTATTTTTTTATTATACTGAAACTAAATATTTAGCAAAAACAACTGTTAAATTACCTTCAGTGTATTAATATGGGCCCTTTAATCAACAATATAAATGAATTGACGGCTATAAAACGTTTGTTTACGAGTGTAGAATATCTTTGCGCAACAAAAGTAAACTATACAAAAGAAGCTTCTTCTAAAGGAACTTGGAAAACTTCTGAAAGAAAGAGAATAATACGATGAGAAAAAATATACAAGTAAATATTGAAAAAATCGCAGTCGCAACCTAAACTAAAGATTAAAGAGAGACAGTTGTTAAATTAGCCACCGTGAATACATATGTACTTTTAAATCTACAATTGAACGAATTGATAGCAATAAAAGAGTTTGTTGTTGTGTACATAATTTCTTCTTACCACCAAAACAAGCTATACAAAAGATGATATTTCTAAAGAAACTTGGAAAACTTCTGACTAATCCTCACATAAATATTATAATGGAAAAATTATAGTAGCAGATATTGAGAAGTTCATAATCACAGCAGATAAAAGGTCAGAAAATATCCAAACACCTGAAAGAGTTCAAGGAATGTAGTTGTAATAAAAGATCGATAAATGTGTACTATAAATCTTGTGTCCCATAAAATATTATGAAGAATAATGAAAGTAAAGTTTATTAAATCGATATGCTTTTAAATCCTTACGATTGTATATGAAAGCAAAATGTTACATGTTGGAGGGAGAGAGAAGCAAGAAATTCGTGATGAGTTATAAATGCTATAAAATTTATTGCCTTTATTGACCCGTTCTCTCCCTGCGTATCACAGGCGATACGCTCGTGTTGGCTCTCCTGTGCCCAGCGTATCAAGGGCGATATACTGCGTGAGTGTCTTCTACGGCCCAGCGTATCAATAGAGATGCGCTCGATAAGAACGTTTTATTTGATTTTTATAATGCTACTATATGGCGTTACAATACCGTGACATCTATATAGATAGGTTACTTGGAGTGTTGACCTTGGTGATATGGGCTTTGATTTCACTTCTGGCTAGGAAGAGGGGGATAATTGTTAAAAGCTAGTGTTGGGTCGCGGTTCTTTAAATGTAATGACATAATTTAAAGAATGCAGTTGATTTCGGTTTGCTTTTTTATTCCTTCCTTGCTTCTTAGAAGTGTGAAGGAGAATTTATGACCCTTTATGGGGGTTAGGACTTTTGGTAGCAGATGTTCTCAGTCGTTCGTTCCATTGGGTCGGTTTTTATTTGTAGAGACAGTCATGACGAAAAGAAAGTATTTATCTGGTACTGAGATTTTCAAAATAATAATTATCTGACAGTTAGCGAAAATATTCCAAATCTGTACATAGACATTAAAGTAAAAAAAGAAGTAGGAGGGAGACTAAGATGTGCCATTTGCTCAAAATCTTGCGTGAAGCTTCAAAATATGTGTGTACGATTTGTGACGTTGTATTATGCATCGATTTTTTTGTATAAATATACCATACAGCAAAATAAAATTTATCTTTTATATCTATATATTCCATATAATGGTACATCATTACACTTTAAAATTTATGTAACATATGCAAATATATTTTATGTTTTCTTAAAAGTATAATGTTTTATGTAATTTTATGTATCAAACTTTCAATTTTCGATTAAATCTTTTTTTCTTTTGTATATATTAAGTTTAATGCATTTTAAATAAGATATGCAAATACCTAAATATTTTAATAAATAGCCTATTTTAGAGGAATTTTTTTCACGAATTAGGTCCTAATATCTAAAATCGTCTGGGCATAGGGTAACACTCCGCGGTAAGAAGCCGTGGGCCCAGAGAAGCACTTCTTTTTTCTCCCTCCGGTAGCGAAAGGGTTAATAAACACAACAGTAAAAAATGAAACTATGTAAAATCTATGAAACATGAGTAAATAATTATGAAAAAAATTAGGTCTAATAAATCCGTACAAGGAAACTAACATTTTCTAAAGGGTTTGAACGCTTCAATTTCAAAAAGAAATTTTCGCAAATTGTTCATCATGAGAAAAATTATTGATCTAAGTACGAGTACAGGAACAAGTAACAGTCCAATGAGAAATAGACCAATTTGAATAAGTAATGTTACAAATGATTGAAAAAAACCTATAGTATTATGGATGAAAAATATTTTTCGTAATTGTAGAGCCACATTGTGTTCCGACGAAATTATGTAGAGAAATTATGGTTTATCGTACTAACACTATCTAAATCAAATATTCTTAATTAAATTGCAATGTATTAAGGGGACTTAGTACCTTTGCACCTTTTAAAATTCGATTTTTCAAATTTGATTTTAAAAAACAGTACTGAATGTTAGGAGCATTTTAAAACAAACCGCTTCAAAATCCGACAATTATTACGCCCTGTGCAATAAAAAATGTAAATGTCTAAAGTGGCTTGTTCTATGTAATGCAATGCAAACAAACCTCTTTTTCTCAGTTTGTTATTTTCACACTTTCCCACAGGATTAAATACCATGTTTTGCATGCAGAGCTTTAAGATTTTACATGAGCGTTTTACTTGTAAATCTTTATTCTGTGAACCTCAATTTTGTTAATGGGATGATTTTATTTTATTTTATAACATGATACGTGAAAAAAAAAGTTACTAAATACAAACTTGATAAATTTTTTAATTTTTCAATTTTTTTTAATGTAAGGTAAATTTAAAATTTGAGGTTTACAGAATAAGGTCATTATTTAGCTTTAATTTGGTATAAGAATTATGGTTTTACTGTACATCTTTCAAAAGTTATCTTGTGGGTAACGTAAGGTAAGCTAATTTATTTTTCAAATTTTTGTACGCATATTTCATGTTGTATTAGAAAATATATTAATTTAATAGCAAAACTTGACCCAATATTTTACACTATGCACTTTATTACACAAACTGGCAAATTTTCATATTGAAATGAGCAAAAATTGTTGTTTTATGAAGAATCGAAAAAGTTTGTCAAAATGTTCTACTTTTGATTTCGTAAGGTACAAAGTCCCCTTAATATAATATAAAGTTTAGTTAAGGTTGATGTTTAACAATCTTAAAGGTCTTTTTATTGATATAAGAATAGAATTAATTATTTTATATTGAAAAAGGTCAGTTCTTATATCCTTTCTCGAGCCATCAATAAAATTAACATCGGGCTACAATTCAGTTTCTTAATAAGCAATTTTAAAATATATTCACATAATTCATTAAATTATTTACAATTCATGGTATTAAAACCATCTGAATTTTTAAAGATCTCACTTTTAAAACAAAATTATCTGATCATATTTTATTACTGCAATTCTGGCAAAATTATCATCATTATTACCATGTAAAACATTTTACACTTTCCCTTAAATGGTTATTATAAATGGAGTCTTTAGTGCCTGATTTCACTTCATATTAAAAGGTATATCGTACAAAATACATTTAAAAGTTTTCATTATATTTGCAAAACTGATAATGTTATTTATAATATAAAAAGATAAAAATAAAATTTCTAAAATATAGTATAATTTACTTTAATTTTTTTCTTAAAAAAATAAAATATTAAAATTACTATTTTTCTAAATATTTAGAAATGATATTCTTATGTGTCTTGTTACATGAATTTTCAATATCCATGAACAACGAATATAATACATTTAATCTCTTGCGAAATCATCAAATTTGATACCAATAAATTACCAATTTGAAGTATTATATTTAAGAAACAAGTAACTGAAAAAATAATAAGATCGAATAACCATCAATTAAATGCATAAGTATATGAAATTTTGCCAGAAATAATTATTTTCTTTACATATATGTACAAGTAGAAACAATAAATAAGTATTTTCTAGATACACTCATAGACAAAAAAAAAATTAGCGCACCAAGAAGGAGTCGTAAAAATGAATCGAAATTATACATACGTAATGACTTCTTTGATATAAGTAAATTATTAGAAAATCGAAGAGAAATGATCATTTATATCAGAGAAAAAGGCAAAAGAACGGATGATTTAATACCCTGTTGAACCCCCTGTAGCGCGAATGCACGATGCGATACGATCGGGCATTGACGCAAACAAGTTCTACATAATGTCTTGAGACATTTCGTTCCATATTTGCTGTAACCTTGCCTCTAGTTCGTTCAAATTTGTCGGAAATTTGTTCAAATTTGGGGCCAGCTCACAGCCCCAAATGATCCCAGATATGCTGGATTGGAGACAAATCTGGGGATCAGGCAGGCCAAAAAGGGTAGTAACAGTGCGGATACAGTCTTGTGACACCCTTGCCGTGTGAGGACGAGCATTGTCTTGTTGAAAAATGGCTCTTGGGAGCCGTTGCATGAGTGGCAACACATGTAGTTTCAGGATGTCATGGACATAACGCTGGGCTGTCATGGTGCAACGGATCAATACTATGGGTGACCATGTATTGTAGGCAATGGCACCCCATACCATAACACCAGCTGTAAGAGCGGTGTGTCGCTGTAAAGCAAAGGCAGGATTGAGGAGTTCTCCACGGGGTCTCCACACACGAACACTATTGTCATCACTGCTGAGATTGAATCTGGATTCGTCGCTAAAGACGACCTGGTTCCATTCCGCCGCGATCCCAAATGTCCTTCAGCAAGGCGCCTTCGTATGGTTGGAAGTGAATGTGCTATCTGTGCCTGGATGGCAGCCGATGAAGCAGTTGGCTGTACGCGTGCATTTTTTACGATGTGGCGGTCTTCTCGACGGGTGGTCTGTCAAGAGTATCTTCAGCCTGGTCTTCATGTAAATGACATCTCTCGTATCAATCGATCCCAACACCTCCTCACAACACAATCAGAGCGGCCTGATTGACGAGTTACTCGCCTAGCTGACCACTCAGCTTCCATCATGCCGATGATTCTCCTCCTCTCGAACTGCTACAGCTGCTCATGTTGTCTTCAAAAACGGCGTAATAGCATGTCTACCTCAGCTCTTCCTTTGTAAACGATTCAGCAAACTCAAACAAGCTTTTGTTACCTGTTTTATACTCCATGGAGAGCGACATTAAACGCCCTCTACCGGCTATACGTAATGTGCAATCACGCTGCATTTCTAATCATTTGCATATCACCCCGATATGTACCTTCATGCCACGTTTCGTTACGATTCCGCAATTATTTCTTGGTGAGATAATTTTTTTTTTCATGAGTGTTTTTTAAAAAAAAAAAAAAAAAAAAAAAATGTTAAATGTAGTCATTTACATAACCCAGAATATTTATAGGATTTATTTTCTATATACTAAATTCACATATAAGCTAATTATATTCACCCTAATTTTAACAAATTTGAAAGGAATAAAAGTAACTGGCAAATGTTCAGCAAATTCTGAATTACTTAAGTATTAACCAAAGAACGTTACAATTCCAGCAATGAATGATCCCAGTTAGTCTTTAATTTAGCACTCATTGCCAAAGGTTAAAGGAAATTTTCACTATTTAAGATATTCATTTCATGCCCATGTAAATTTCCGCATTCAGTGTTCATTAGGATTATTAGTAGTCATTCTAGTGACTGTAGTTTTACTATAATTCAGCATTTCTATTAAAATATGTCGATTATAACAAAATTGAAACCTAATACCCTGAAGCAGAGTTCCGTAAATTCAAACAAATTATTTACATCCGTTAAGTAGCTTAGAAAATTATTATTTTGGTTCCCATTTGCCTCTGATGCATTAGCAATGTGATGATGATTCCTTTACAACCTCTTGAGACCCAAAGTCCATTCTATTGGACAATTTTATTTTGCATGATGGGAAATAATTTACAGTTTTATTATCCTAAGATCAAACACTCCCCTATATTTAATCTGTTTTTCTTTTCTGTTATTCTTATCTTTAAGTCATCTGTTTAATATAACTTAAAATTATTTGGCAGGATTATTGTCCCACAAGTATTTCAGATTGGTGTACCAGAAGAAAGTAACAAATGATGATATGTGAGCAGTTTGTATTTAGCTTTATTATACTTTTACATATTCTTTCTGAATTAAAAATAGTTGTCATACCATTTTAAATGTAGGAATAAATAATATGAATAGTAAAATTATGTTCTATATTTAATTAGTAACATATGTTTTCATAAGACAAAGATAGAATGTACATTATAATGAATTTTCCAAAAAGTGTAATTTTCGTAATTTTGTTTTAATAAAACTGCTGTATATACTATTTTGTATTTCGTTTTAGAGGAATTATCTCAAGTTAGGGGAGAAATTACTCAAAGAATAGGATCTTGGGTCTGAAGAGGGTATAGGTTAAGGGCTTTTATGGAAATGGGATTTATGTTGAAATTAGCAAATTATTGTGGTAGCACAGCTTCAAAACAAAATTTTAAGTCAAGATATAGATTTTGCTTAGTTTTTGTCACATATTCTCAACTTATATTTAATACTTAAAGCGCTGTTAACTTTTATTTCTGTTTTATGTAGAAGTTGAGTTGTATTTGTTTTAATATTATTTGATTTTCAAGCACTCTGACCGGAAAGTCCTTATAACCCGTTCGCTCCCAGCGTATCACAGGCGATACGCTCATATTGGCTCTCCTGTGCCCAGCGTATCACGTGCTAAACACTCCGTGAGAGTCTGCTACGGACCAACGAATCAATAGAGATACCCTTGATCAGAAGGTTTTATTTGGGTTTTTTTAATGTTGCTATATGGCGTTACAATACCGCGAAATCTATATAGATAGGTTATTTGGAGTGTTGACCTTGGTGATATGGGCCTGGATTTCACTTCAGGCTACCAGGAGGGGGTAGTTGTTAAAAACTCGTGTTGCGACTCGCCACTTTAAATGTAATGACATGATTTAAAGGGTGCACTTGCTTTCAGTTTGATTTTTTCTTTCTTGCTTGCTTCTTAGAAGTTCGAAGGATTATTTATGGCCCTTTATGGGAGTTAGTGCTTTAGGTAGCAGATGCTCTCAGCTGTTCATTCCATGTTTCATTCGGTCGGTATTTATTTGTAGCGACAGTCATGGCGAAAAGAAAGTATTTATCTGATACTGAGATTTTCAAAATATTGAATGAATCGAATCTCACAGTAATGTTAGTGAAGCTAATCCAAATCTACACATAGACATTAAAGTAAAGAAAAGGGGACTAAGTTGTGCCCTTTGCTCAAAATCTTGCGTGAAGCGTCAAAATATGTGTGTAAGACATGTGACGTTGGACTATGCATTGATTTTTTTTTATAAATATACCATGCAGCAAAATATGTTTTTTTTATCTATATATCGCATAAAATGGTACATCATTACACCATGAAATGTATGTAACATATGTAAATATATTTTGCATTTTCTTAAAAGTATGATTTTTTATGTAATTTCATGTATAAAATATTCAATTTTCGATTAAATCATTTTTTTTCTTTTGTATATATTAAGTGTAATGCATTTTAAATAATATATGCAAATACCAAAATATTTTAATAAATAGCCAATTTTAGAAGAATTTTTTCGCGAATTAGGTTTAATGTCTAAAATCGTCTGGGCACAAAGTGACACTCCGCGGTAAGAAGCCGCGGACTCTGAGAAGCCCTTCTTTTTCTCCCTCCGGTTGCGAAAGGGTTAAACGACATTTTTCACTATTGCAAAACACAATATATCAAACTATTATGTATCAGTGAACCTAAATTATGAAAAAAAAAATTCAAATCTTTTACATATAATTGAATATGCTTGAGATATTATATTGTGTAAAAGACTTTTTTATATTGCAATTAAGTGAAAATTCCAATGACATTTAAAAATAGTTTCTGTGTTCAGAGCTTGTACTAAGAAAGCTTCCTATGTGAGGCCTATATTATTAAAATAATTATCTATTCCCTATAGATAATGTTATATCTCGTATTATCGAATATATAAAATGTCAATATACACCTGTCCCTCGATTTACACGGTTAATTGGTTCCTGAGAAAACCGTGTAAATCGAAAACAGCTATAACCATGCGTTTTAAACCATTTATTCAATATATATTATAAATTAAAAGTGTTTTCAATCATTTATTCAATATAAAATAAAATGAAAAACAAAATTCAAACAAAATTGAGATAGTTATTATAAATTCAAAGTGTTTTCATCTACACTGCTATCACTATCACTTTCAACGACAGGTCTTCTTCTTTTACGGGTTTGTATAATTTCACTTTCATCGCTCGATAATATTATTTCATTAGACGCTGTTTCGGTAGTTGATCTATTAGGATTGATTTCATTTCGGCGAGACATAGAAATAAAGTTTGTAATTAGTGACTGTGATTTGTTTTTAGTAAGAACGTTGTAGAGTTCCTCATATTCATTTAAACATTCAAAACAAAATAGATAAAAATATATGAACTATTGTGAATTACGACGCACTGAAAGGTAATCTTGACGCATATACATGCACATGTGGTGTTACCAAATCAATGAATTAAAATTATGCGGAATTTGACAGTTTGACAATTTTTTTTTATTTGAATTTAAAAAACCGTGTAAATCGAAAACGTGTATATCGAGCACCGTGTAAATCGAGGGACGGGTGTATATATATTTTTTTCTTTTGAGTTATCATGTTTTACAGAAATTATTAATTTTTTCTTATATAATTAATATTCTTATATAATAATCTTATATAATAATTCTTATATAATAATCTCTTTTTCTTATATAATAATTCTTATATAATAATCTCTTTTTCTTATATAATAATTCTTATATAATAATCTCTTTTTCTTATATAATAATTTCTTATATAATTAAGATTAATTTTTTCTTACTTGTTAAATATAAAATCTTATCTCTCAGTATTTCTCATATAGATGATTGTTATTAAGTTCATAACATTTTCAGACTTTTAAATATATTTTTCCTAAAATGTATGAGGAGTCCTTACTAAATTGGATAAAATAACTAATATCACTAATAATCACAGAAACACTAACAAATTAAAATGTAATATAGTTAATTTGATGTAATTGAAATGATGTTCTATATCCGATTCTTCATAGAAAGATTTTCCTTTGATTTTCAACTGGATGCGAGTAGCGTTTCATATATACCAAAAAATAATAATTCGGCAATTCTCAATCAAACATGCACAAGGAGGCCATAGTTTTAAAAGAAAAAGTGAAAAAATATATTTATAATTTTGCATTATATATAATAAGAATTTATGCAGAAACTACTGATAAATTAGGTGCCACGAATAAATTTAAAGGGAAAACTGAGAGATGGTATACTTGTTTCTTCTATATAATAACATAGCGGCAATAAATGCATTTGTTGTATGCGTGAGAATCCTTCTTGTAGTTAAAACAATTTATACAAAATATATGTTTGGGCACGAGACTTTGATGTATTTTATACTACTTTTTATACTTTAGTGAGAAATTTCAAACAAACACGTATTTATAGAGTTAAAAATATCATACAAATATGTATATGTACATTTATACACATACATAGGCACACTCATACAAGCATGAATACATACATACATGCATGTATACACTCACATATACATACATACATACATGCATGTATACACTCACATATACATACATACATACATGCATGTATACACTCACATATACATACATATATACATGCATGTATACACTCACATATACATACATACATACATACATGCATGTATACACTCACATATACATACATATATACAGTGTTGAAAATGTTGTATTAGGAAAATAAGCCAGCCTTCTCAAATAAATTAATTGACTTGACAACCATCTTATATATAAATCGTTTCTCTTTTTCTACCTTTTATGCGTATTATAATCATGAATCAAAATTTTGTGGGTGTGTCTAATAACGTTTAAAATAAACTAACAATTTAAATACTGTAATCAAAGTTTGCATCATCGAACAATATAAATAAAATATTTAAAATTGGGTACATCACGGGAATCAAATGTGTATCCAAACATTAATACACTGTTATTTACATGAAGATATATTTCGAAAAAGACATTTTCGAAAGTTTCAAAGTTACATCTCAAACGATATTTAAAACACGTGAAGCTACTATACTTATAACACAAAAAAAAACATACATTTCCTCGACAATGATTTATTGAATTTGACTTTAGATACAATTTCACAAAGAACATCAAATCGTATATTAATCCAAGTAATTCAAAGCGAATGAAATCTTTTCTATCTCAGAGAATGTGCCGTGTATGCTTGCAGTCAAACCGTCAGTGTCTCGTGTTTTCCGTGTGGTCGTTGATCGATGGTCAGGATTGGAGACAGAGGGGCGTATGTTAATGACAACGATTTCCCAGTCCATCAAGAAAATTAGATTTTTAAAGCGAACAGCATCGTTACAGGATAGATATACTTGCTGGAACATGCAGATGCTTCTTGTCCGAGGATAATTACATACATATTATCGTGAGCTCGTCATTATCTCCGTATTAAATACAAAGGGAGGTAATGATTTGATGTGTATTCTCAATTAATTTTTAATTTGTTGTGACTTTATGTGGAATTTGAGAAAATTGTTGCAGCTTTAATCTGAATCGGAATTTATGAAGGACAATTTTGGAACAAAACATGTTAACAACTTGGATCTCTGGTTATTTGTTTAAAATTGTAAGGAAATAATATGATTATAGTGCTTATAATTTAAAAGTGATCAGTACATGTACTGTCAAACCTCTTAAATTGTTATATTAAAGATTTTGACCTTTTTTCTTAATGTAATTTTGTATAAAGAAATTTCGAATTACTGAAATGTAAGATTTAATTTTAATGCATGATTTAATAGAGATGGTGTAGTAATTGGTAATTAAAATAGACTTAAATGAGATGGGAAAAAATTAATATTATATGATTTTATAAGGATTTCTTTTTACAATTTTCAAACATTTACATTAGAATGACCATATTAAGCTTAAACATAATCTGATTATGCTTTAAAGAATATGAAGTCGTAAAGAACATAACTAGAAAGGAAGAAAAGGCACTGCACTTTAATTTGATAATTAAGGAACCGTCGTAAATTTTTGTAATTAAGATGAATTAAAATAGGATAAATACTATAAGCATATTACAGTAATTGTTCTTATTTGTTCTTTCTATATTTTTTTATTTAATCTTTTCAATGAACTTGAAAGAAAATATTAATGAAAAAAACTAATTTTTAAATAATTTGATGACAAAATTCCATTATAAAAATTCAAGTTGAGTATTATATAGCATTTAAAATTCCTAAATATACGCATGAAGCATTGGTATTAAGATTGATAGACATCTCTTGTCCGAAGCCGCAAAATTCAAAATATATTTATTCAAATTTAGGTGTACATGTACTTTTGAATAACTTTTGAAATAAACTGCTGTTTGTAGAAAATGCAACACCAGGAAGGAATCATCAGAATCAAAATAAATTCGCAGCAAATGTCAATTATAGGATATTATGCAAATTAATAA
>BMAW01050553.1:173952-202052 GCA_019974015.1 Nephila pilipes
GTGTGTGAGTGTGATTCAGTTGTTATTTTTAAATTTTAAATCTTAAGAAAGTATACGAATTTTATTTTTAAACATCAACTCTAGTCTTTCTAGGACTAAAAACACTCTTTTTTGCAATTTTATTTAAATCTATGATACATTTCAGAAACTGAAATTTTGGGGTCATACATTTTATTAATGGTTCAATAGAAGAATTTGAATATGTGTTAAAATAAATGTCACAGTTTGAAAAATGGTCTCTAAGCATCAAATAAGTATTGAATTATGAGAAAAATATATTGTGAAAAGTCAATCTATTTTTGGAAGGAAAATTATCTTTTATCGTTTCTTTGACGCATGCTTCGAAAGAACTTGAATTTAATCGATACATAGCATTTTATATTGAAATTATTAATCGTTTTGCAATGAAACTATTTAAAATAATTATATATGTATATGATTCCATTATCACTTACATCAAGGTAAATAATTAAATTTGCATTAATTAAGATAAATAACCGGAATACAAATATTTTTGTTTACAATTGCAAAAACAAAAATAACATAATAATAACTGTGGCGTAAATTGTATCAACTCACATAGAATTAAGCAGTATATATTTGTAAATGTTTTCACTATTTATTTAACGAAAAGTGAAAGCTATTTACAATAAATACCTTAAGATGCTTTTGTTTTTCATTTAAATATATTTACCATTGCACATAGTATATCTATAAGGACATTCTCAAATAATTGGTATGTTTTGTGCACATATATTTTGCACGTTATACATTTGAAACGATTTAAATAATGCTAGCTGAATGAGTGTATTATCATGGCGACATAAATATATATAATGCACTTTCAATGAAAGAAGTGTCAGTGGTTATCTTTGAGTTTTAGGTATAAAAATGAAGAATTGTGAAGTTTGGTTGTTCGAGGTTTCTTTACACTAACTAGGGCATATTTTTGGTTTGAGTTGCATATAATTATACTTTTCAATACAAATAAAATATACTTATCAAATTAGAGGAAAGTAAAAAGTTAAGTGAATTTAATTAGAGATGAGGTGATGTATAAGTAAAACAGAATTGAAAGAAAAGAGTAGGTAGATAGAGGATAACAACAATCTTATAGCTGTCTAGATTGGAAAGATTCATTATAATTAATTATTTAACATATAATGTAAGTAGTTGGATCGTTTTCTTATCAGAATAATAGAAATTGAGCCTGTTATAAGCAGGAAGTTATTTCATAATCTAAGTTCTTATTATTTGACTATTAACTAGTATTAACTGAATTGAGAGGGATTTCAGATATAGCGATCTTTCATAATCTCTGACAAATAATAAATTGAATCAATTGTAACCAAATGAAATTTTCAGTTTAAGGGCTATTTAATTAGACTTTAAGATGGCTGTAGAGGCAAGTTATGAAGGAAATATGTCACAGAATTATGTTTTATATAATTATGTTTTCATGTGTTGATATGAAATATATTTTCATTCAGGTAACAGTACATGTTTGAAAAGCGGTTTTTTTTATTAATGTGAGGTTTGTCTATCAATTCATAGCCAATGAATTTTTTATGGGGCTTCACAATTAGAAATACACCCAAGAAATGTTTTGTTAGTGTATAGTTTTCCTGTAAAAAGTGAATCTATACAAACATAAGCAAAAAATTAAGATTTTCCACAAAACTCAGTAATTCAAATGAAAAAATATATATTGACATTTTGTAAATTGAATATAGCACACATCCTAATTTTATCTGGAGAATAGATAGTGTTTTTCATAATATAGCTCTTACTAAGGAAGCTATGGTGGATTGTATTCTAAACACAGAAAATTTCTTTAAGATTCACAGTAATTTTCAATTTGTTTCAATGTAAAAATACTTGTGGACTATACAAAATCTTTAGAATTGTCCAGTCTATGTAAAGGTATTCTAAAAGCATATGTATAAAATTCCATGTTCATTGATGCTTATTATTTTAAGATTTTGTGTTTTGCATTACTATAAAATGTCATTTTTATATCTTTTCAGGTCATAGAAATCCATGATCAAGTAATAAAATAAATTAATTGTAAACCATCTACTAAATAAGATAAAATCAAAATATTATCAGATTTTTAATGATAATAGTAGGAATTTTAATATGAGACCAAAAATAAAAAAAATGACCAAAAAAAATTGAGTTTTGAAGGTGAAAAGTCACCTAAGTTTTACTGACGTGTACTTATAAGTATTTCAATTTTTGAAATAATTTGTAGAAATATTTAAATATATTTTCAAATCCAATGCTTCACTGAATATATTTAATAACCTGAAAGCCCATGAAAATTTAAACTCATTTTCTAAAAAAGATCTTATTGTTAATACATATTTCAAGCAATTATGATAAACTGTATTTGTTCAATTTATGTTTAATTATTTTATATATATGCTTAGAACCATATATAATTATCCCTCAGTTTTTGAGACATACTAAATTTCTTTTTTAATGTCTTTTCACAATTGCTTACTTTAATATGTAAAATAAGTAATCGTAAAAGATATTAATAATGGTATTATAGTACGCTTTGTATATTTTTAAAGATATTTACTTTATATAAAAATGTTTTAAAAAAGAATTATATTGCTTGAAAAGACATTAGACAAAGTGTGTCTGATTTATTGTGAATAATTTCATCTTATGAAGAAAATTTCATTGTTGTAACTCTAATGGAAACACCATTTCACAAATAATATCTGAGACAGTTAAAAATAAACTATACGCAACATGCTAATTTATATAAAATAAATGTACTCTCCATTTCAAAATAATCATTAGGAATAAGTAATAAAATAAGAAATCCATTGATCTCATCATGCATCTGAGTTTGTACATTCATCAAGTATTTATCATAGTTGCAATGAACGACCCAATGTATCATTTCTTTAGACATTCCCCTTACTTATACATCATCCATCCTCAGTCATTTATCCTATACCTTTCATTTTCAATCCGTCACTATCAGTAAGGACAATTTCGCTTCCACAGTTCCGTTTATATTTTATTAATCATTCTGATTGCAAGACATACCCACGAGATCAATGCAAATGGATGATAAACGAAAAGTTTGGGAATACTTACTTATAATATTAAGAAAGGGATTGATTAGAATCAACTAAGGAACCTTATAATTTTATAAATGTTCAGTTCTATAATTAGAAATAAGATGTTATATACTTTTTTTTATTTTCCATTTATCTGTTTTACCTCTTAACCCTAGATAACTAGAAGATCAGGCAACTTACATGACCCCAAAAGTGTTTTAAAGCTTAAGGTAATAGAATACCTTAATTTTTTTTTATTGTTTGTGTTATTCGCAATACATACAAGGGTTATTACAAGCAGTTAAAAACAAATTTACAATTAAGTATTAAGAAAGATTAGTGTAAAAGAAGCTAAATTCTTAAACGTTTTTAAGTTAACAGTAAAACTGCGAAGAAATTTTCTTTAATTAAAGTAAGTTTTGTCTAGAAACACATACTTGATTATTTTATGGGGCTTAAAAATTACAAAATCTCCCAAAAGAAATTTTCTTAGTGTATATTTTTACAGTTAAAATGCTTTTTAAAAAAAAGACTCAAAAATTAAAACTTCTTGCAAAACATGGCCACTCAAATAAAAACTAATATATTTATATTTCATTAATTGAATGATACAAAACATAACCTTATCTAGAAAATGGATTATCATTTTGATAATGTAGTCCTGACTTAAAAAGCCATACTAGTTCGAGTTCTGAACAATGAATTTTTTTTGAAAAATTATAATGACTAATTTTCAAATTATTGCAGTATAAAATAACTTTTAACTTATACAAAATCTCTCAAATCGTTTATTCTGAGTATAAATATATGAAAATTACATGTATAAAATTTCTGGTTCATTGATATGTAACATTTTGAAATAATGAGTTTTACAGTTAATGAAAAATGTCGTTTCTGGTCAGAGAAATTAATGACCAAGTAACATTAAAACATCTGTAAAACTAAGATTCCAAATAAGATAGAAACAAAATTCAAATGGACTTTAAAGATAAAAGACTGAATTTTAATATGAGATCAATAGTAAAAAAGCGATATCTTGATCAAAAATTGTGTTTTCTTTGTGTACAGACAACTTAAAAGATAATTTATAGGAATGAATTCAATATTAAAAAGCTCAAAATTTTTGGAGAATTGTCTTATTAAGCCCAGTTTGTCAACAGAACTGGAACACAAAGTGAAATACCTCATATCTTTACTATCCACAGTTTGACGTTAACTAGCTCACAAATTACGAACAACATGAATGACTTTTTTACATTTTCTACATTTTTTAATAAAGTAAAAAAAGAAAATCAGTAGATATTATTATTTATTTTGATTTTAAAAAGCAGAATAAAATTTAATTAAGTCAAAAATTATAAATAAATATGTAAAATAAGAATGTTTATAAGAGTTAGTTATATCTGTTACAACTCCATTCCAGAATTGCCATAATCAAATTGTTCATCTACAGATACTACAAGAGCCCTAATAAAAATTTTGAATTACTTTGCACATTTATAACTATGCATATTTAGATAGGTTTACCTCAATTATGTGCCAATTTAATAAAAAAAATATACTGTATAACTACTACTCAAATGTCTAATTAACATTTTTTTCCTTCACTTTCTTTCTCCTTACTTGATTATCTGATATATAAGTTGGTTATTAGTATAAATATTAGATCGTAATATTATATATTTATTAGTCTAGAAATAACTGGATTAATTCATTTCTTAATTAATCTTTAATTTCGATATCGTTCTACAGCAATTGTTTTATTAAACTTCCTGTTTATATGAACTAAACTTATTTATAACTTGCGGGGGTCGTTCAATAGGTCCTTAGAAACTCTAAGAGCTGTTACTTGCAACATCAAAACAGATATTTTTAGTAAGCATTGTGAATCACTATACAACTGGGTATTTCGCAGTTATTCGTGAATCATTTCGCACCTCAAAAATTCGTCGCCAAAGCTTTTCGTGCCAATAGACCATCTTTGCCTTTTTTGGAAAACATAAACCTTTTCAGAAGTACCCCAACTTTTTGAATTTTGCTAAATTTCCGGTGCATGTTGATGAATCCATATCTCTGCGACGGTTATAATTCGACGCAAAATGACGTCGACATGGCAGCAACCAAATTTGATTTCGTTAGCAAATGACTACCAAATCAAAACAAACTTATGAACAAATGTCACTTTTGTTTCGGTTCCGTATAACAGATGGCAGCACCCAGTGGTATCAACAATTTGCCTTATAAATGCCATCTGCCTTCAAATACATGTACTTTCTGAACAAAATTCTTTCTTAATTTTTTTAATATTTAGTATTCTTTTACATTAGTCTCTCTTAGTAATTAGAAGTAAAATTTACATTTTAAGGAATTAGATAATACTTGTTATCAATACAAATAATCTCAATTTATAATATATCTCATTCATATAAATTCAAAATCTCAAGTACCCTTTTCTACGATATCCTTAGTTTCAATAACCGCAATAATTTATTCATTGCCAAAGTGCCCGAAGCAAATTGACATTAAAATCATCATAAGCGGAGATGCTTGATTTATGTAAGCGAACCTTTGGATGCCTAAAATGGTACCTAAACATATAAAGATTTCGAATTGCTATTAATGTAATTTTGCACGTTAACATTTAAATGAATGCTTAATTTAAGATCTGTGAACAGATGGGCACTAAATTAGTATTAAATTTCAAAATTTGGAGTAATAACTCTAATATGCTCAACCAAATGCACAAAATTACCTAAACTGTAATTTATATCTTGCGAGTATTATTTAATAATCTTCAACTACAGAATCAACATGCGTTAATTCGTCATTATGTTACAGAAAACCTTAAGGTTCAGGGAGAATGTTGCAGTATACTTCAAATTTTATTGCAAAGTACTTCAAATGTTATAGAGAATTATTTAAGGTTATTGTAATGTATAACGCGATTAAATATTATACGTGTCTTACAAGGAAAGAAATAAATCAAGAAACGCTCTAGAAAAAGTTCTGGTCAATTTTGTATATAATGTTATAATCACTTGTTTCAACGCAATGATACGCTTACAGGTTAACCCATAGCTGGAGAAGTGGAAACTTAGGATGTAACGGGGAACATCTTCGTTATAATTTTTTTAAAAATTATTTAATTAATATTTCTTCCTGTTTTAGAACTTTACACTTTTAGGAAAAAAACTGTGTTTTCTTACATTTTAAAGAAAAATAAATATTTTCTGACTAAATTTTGCCAGAGCCTTAAGTATTTTGATGAGAATCATATGCTGTAATACATTTTATAAAATCTTTAAAAGGAACGAAAATATTATGCCTTATTTATTGTGATGTATTTATGTGATATATAAGGATACTTCCTGATTGAGAAAAATTTCGTATAGAGCAATACAGAAAAATATTGATAGTATTTGAATCTCCATACTTCAGAGGATTTTCTAAAATAAAACAATTTAATCCTCATCGTAGTTTAACAAAATCATTGCATATATTTTGCACGCATTTCTAACAAATAAGTTTTGAGTAATATAAGCATTACTATGTTGTCTTTCTATACCTGTTAGCAGCCACAATTGATATGTTTTTTTTTTATTTTAATTTTGGTTCATTATTGTTCTGGTCCTCACTCAAGGATCCGGCTTCTTTTCCTAAAATCAGTTTCAGCACAATTTTTATTTTATTCTTGGAGTTTTGCTCTTTTATTTAGTAATGGTGAACTAAATGTGTCCATTTTATATTAATTCGTAAATGTTCATCAGTAAAAAGTAGTTCCCATACATTATTTTAATTAGGGTTATTTTTTTCCTGTATCCACGATATCTTACTATTTGGTAAGCTGGAATTTTAACATTTCGATTATATTCAACGGATGTTCATTTGAATCGATTTTCCCTATAGTAGTCTTCCACGGAATTACTTGTTGCATCTGGCCCAGAGAAATCATTATAATCAGGAGAAATTTCCAAATCTGTAAAGTGGGAGCTTTCACGCAGATGAAATCTTCACATTCATCTTTCCCACTAAAATTATTCTATAAAATCATTCTAAAATCATCTATAATCTTTTGCAGCGTAACGTGGATTAGAGGGATGATTCAACCTTCTCTGGCTGTTAATTCAGAGCTATTGTGCATACTGCCGAAAATAGTGACAGTAAGGATAGGAAAAAAATGTATATAAACCCCACTAACAATTGTGCTGTCGAGGCGACCACCTAATAAAAGCACGAGAAGTGCTTAAATCGTTTGGAAATGAACGATCAGGGAAAAAATCAAACAAGAGAACGGAGCTGGAGACGTAGGTTCTGACAGATTGAGGACGAAGTTGCTCTTGTTTTGGATTGGAAGTTTTGAATTTAGAATGAGTATTTGGCTTTCACAGCCTCTTCAAAATGAATTACTTAACATGTGAATTATTTCGTTTAAAATAAATTGTGTTATTTTTGGATTGTGACTATTTTTGCTTCTAAAACTTGCGATTAGTCAAGAGAATGCATTTTTACAGTAAAATTGAAAGGGAGGTGTGGTTTCGCAAACAGTTGTTGAAGAATTCGATGGAATTTAGTGGGGCACATATGCCAAAATATTGTGATTTAATGGGATAATGTTTAAGGCCACAAAATAGGAATAAAGCGGAAAAATCCGTGTTATTGGACTAAGCAGGTATTTGGAGAATAAAAGGAGAATGTTGAACAGTATGAGAGACCACACGACCCCTGCTATGGGTTAAATATCAATTTACTTCCAAATAAAAAAAATCAATTAAATATTATAAAAAAAAATTATTTTTTTAATATTAAATATAGTTTAAGGAAATATAAATAAAAATCAAGTGTTTATAATGAATTCGAAGATTATTCTCTCAGAGATTTTTTTTCCCGCATTTTTTACAAACTTTTAAGATTCACTTTAAAAGAATTTTCACAATAATTTTTAAATATGTTTATATTAAATTTAAAAATTTCAAAACTAAAAAAAAAAAAATATCTGAAATGTTTCTCATGAAAAGAAAATTCATTTACCAAGTATAATATTAAATATGTGTTCCTCTGGTTGTAAATATTTGTTTTGTATTTAAATATAATTATAAATTACGTGACTTGAAATAGCGGGATGTAATTTTATTATGTATAGTGCAAAACGGTTAAAATTTATATAGTTAAAAAATTAAATTCTTTATCTTTAAAATATAATACACATAAAAACATAATCTCATTGTACTATTTTATATGTCGACTCTCATGCCTCATTGAAATATGAAATTCTACTGGATTAAAAAAAGGTATAAAATATTTATATCAAAGCATTAAAATATGTAGATTTTGCAAAATACTTTTTTTTTTATTTCGAAACAGTAAGTATGAATAAACAGAACAATACAGCTCATTCACTTGTATTATAAGGAGAATTTTATTAAATTCATAAATAAAGATAAATATTTATATTTAAATTTTGCATACTTGTGTATTTCTGTTTGTGTAAGTAAATGCACATTTTAAAAATGCGAGCTCTCTGTAAATAGTTCATTGTCACTTTATTTTTATTAACATTTTTTTTTAATTTTATTTTACAAATTTATGGATGTGTTAAGCAAATTGAATGATATTTTTAACTATTGATTGAATATCCGATTGAGGGCTGCGGTAGCCTAGCCGTCAAGGTCGTGGACTCGCTACCGGTGGTTTTCGTTCACTCGCGGGTTCGATCCTTTGTCGCCGAAGACCCGCCGTGTAACCGGGGCTGATGCTCGATAAATCTGTTCGTTGCCCAAAGTCCTCCCGAAAGCATGGTGTGGATGTTAGGAGAGAGGGGTGCCAGCTAAGGTGTCATCCTCGTCACTTGACCATTGCTTAAAATTACGAGGTCCGTTGCCAATAGCCCTCGTGTTGCTTCTTGTGCGACGTTAATAAAAACTAAACTGAATATTTGACTACGTTGAAGTAGTATTCAATAAATAAGTTATGATTTTTTTTCAGTTTCAGAATTTTACATTTCAGAGCCCTTATTTATTATTTTTTTTTCTGAACTTGCTCAAATGATGTTCAAAATAATTTACTTCATATATATATATATATACGTACGAATCAATTTTGCATTAAAAATAATTTCAATAACTTAAAATACAATTTATTAAATAAAATTTTTCCTTGTTTAAATATACTACTATGTAAAAATATGTAAAGAAAGGAATTCAAAATACTTGAAAGCGGTGAATGCTAAATTTTACTTAATATGGGTTTAAAAAGTACAAATTTAAAGATTTGTTTTCTTCGCGTTCTTTCCTCATAAAAATGAAATCAAGTTAATTCGTATTCAAATTAAAATTGTTCTTTTTTCCAAACGTTTGGAACGTTCATAAAATCGAATTCAAGAGGCAAGTGATAAAATTCTGTGAAAGGACTGAAACAAGTATTAAATTTTGAAGTGAATCACGTTAAATATCGTTATTTCCACCTATGGTTCCATTTATTCAATTTTCTGCTAAAATCCTTTCTTCCTTAACAGGTTGTCGTCTATCATTAATTTTGTTGAAGAAAAATTATCCTTATGATAAACGGGTACCTTCGGGAAGAACGCGCAAGTTCTTTTACTCATCCAAGAAAAAAAAAAGAACTAAATACGATTAAAGATTTTTTTTTCTATCAGAAAAATTCCTTTGAAGATGAATTTCTTTTCCATTTTTCTTGCTACTTTTTGCGGATTGGTACTCAATATATCACTGGTGCGTATTATTCTAACGCTTTTGAGGTTGTTAATTACTTTAAATTCTTTTTGCCCCACAATAATTATAAGAAATATTTATTATTATTTTATTTTTCATAATCCTTACTACCATTTTTATATAAATCAAATCATGTATCATATTGTTTTTTTTTTTTTTTTTTTTTTGATAATTATCATGAAATAATCATTTTTCAAAATATTCATTTCTGAAAAAAATTAAAAAGTAGATTTCATATAACGGAATCTTATATCCGTTATATAAGATTCCGTTATATAAAATTATATAACGGAATTATATAATTTTATATAACGGAATATATATAACGGATTATATGTTTTCTGTTTATATAACGGAATGTTTGTATTTTTCAAAGACATTTATTCTCATTATTTACGACAATTTAATTTTGTACATGGATTCAAAAAACAAACAAACTAATATACAAGCTAAAGTTATATGAAAGATTATGTAACATTATATATGATTAGTTTTTAATAAGTCGTTAGAAAATCCAAAAGATGGCGCTCGCAGCATTGAAAATTGTGCGGACTCAGTTAGCACAAAGACTCACTAAACGGCTGTCTAAGTCTCAGTTACTAGCATTTGTGATTTTGATGCCTTTCGCACCTCAAAAATTCTTCGCTATAATTTTTCCGTCAGATGGGATCATCCTACAGTTCTTTAGAACAGATTCACCGGAAGACACCCATTGCTTTGACTTTTGCTTGATTTCCGTTGGGTAATGTTGAATATATGTTTTAGCAACGGAGACCACTCGCTAAAAATGACGACAACAACTTGATTAATCAGCAATCAAATTTTAATTTTGTGGTAAACGAGTTCCAAATTAAAACTAACTAATGAATCAATGTTAAATTTGTTTTCACTCTGTTTAACAGGTGGCAGCACACAACGATAACAACAATTTAACTTAATGATAACCTCTGTTTTGAAATATATATATTTTTGAACTACCCTCAAGAACATGTACAGATACCAAACTGTTTACTACCGTAAATGCTCTGGAGGATTGATGTGATACTAATAATATGGAAACAAATTGAAATAAATCATACTGCCTGAGATTTTCACTTATGCATTAATCTTTGGATCTTCAACTTCAGTATAAGGGCACTCATATCCCCTCTTGTGATAATTTTAAATATCTGAGTGTGATTTTCAGTCGCTAACTAACATGGAAGCACCATGTAGAGGACATCACCTATTATACCATGAATAGACTAAGTGTCTTAAAACATCTTACCACTTCAAGGTGGGGTTGTAAAAAAGCAACTCTGCTTCAAACCTACCACGCCTTTATTCGCCCCTTTTGACTTAATGCTGCGAACCATTTGTTGTGGCAGGAACAAATATATTCCAACCCCTGAAAGGGTCCAAAATCCGGCCTTACGTATTGTTAATGGTGCTGAAAAGACGACCTCGATAGATGCCATACTTTTGTTGACTGGTGAATGGCCACTTAGAACTGTGGTTCTAAAGAAGGTACTTTATTCTATGCGAAAAGATCATTAAAGTACCTGGATGTTTTTCACTTTGGAACGAGGTCATTCGGGACTTCATCAGAAATCTAAAGCCACAGTTTGACTTCCTTCAGGGAGTTCATTATTTAAAAAATTCACTCGACTTAATTTTTGAACCAGAACTCCTCGTTTCACCACAAAACGCAATAAAATTGACAGCCACTTGAATTTATCATGACATGTGCCAAGGGATTACTAAAAAGTAACACTAATCCACCCATTTTAAGAGCATTGGCGCTTGAAGTATTGCACACCTACTATCTGAGCACGAGTGGCTTTGGATTTTTACTGATGGGTCTCACCTGGAATTTTGCCCCAACTCAGATTATTCAGTTTTCTCCAAAATATTTTCCTTCTACATCCCTGTGAGTATAGGTACTGCATTTGATGTAGAAATTGCTGCGATTTGTACAGTTCTATTCCAGTCACACTGTCACCTATATAAGTTCACAAGAGCTATTATCCAATGTGATTCAAAGGCTGCGTCGGAAGCCATTGTATCTGATGAACATACATTAATACAGGATATTTTAGACTGTCGTCCTCACCTAGAGAACCTGGCTTCTTTTGAGAAAATTATTGTATTGCAGTGGGTTCCTGCCCACTGTGGAGTCCCAGGTAACGAGACAGTGGGCTATCTGGCTAAAAGGGGTGCTTGGAAGCAGAATGTTTCTCGTCCTTTGCTATCAATATAATTAAAAACCTTTTTTAAAAGTCTATGAAAGCCCATGATCAGGAGGACCATTCCATTCGTATATCTCACAAGACTTGGAATAATGTTGTCTGCATTTCGAGTAGTCTGCCAAGACATAGAGTGGTGGCTGAATTCCGCCTAACCACTGGACATGATTGCTTACGAAAACATCTTTTTTAGATTCAAAATTGCTCTTTCCCCAGCTTGCACTCTGTGCAGTTTTGGTGAGGATATAGAATCCGCTCATCTGCTCCACTGCGCTGCGCTTCAAAAGCCTTTTCTTTTTAAACGTTACTGGGAGGCTAGAGACATTTTGGAAGAATGAACTTCGTTGCAGCATTTCGTGTTATTATTTTGTGATTTATCCCCTTGTAATTGTACTATAATTGTTTTTACTTCCTTTTTTTGCTATAACTGTTTATAATCTGCCATTATGTATATATATGTGTGTGTGAGAGAGAGTATAATGATCTCACATAAAAAATTATTTTTTTAATTTGTTCCCATTCTATATTCCATTCGTTAAGATTTCATCCCTATTTACAGATACAATTCCAAATTATCCATTAATTTAACAATCACAAGCTCATAAAATCTGTTGAATCAACTTTCATATAGTCATAAATCTGTAGGAAATAATCCCTACAAGATTTACAGAGTCATCAAAGTCCCTCAGAATCCCTTCGTCTTCTACTACGAGAATTACAATGTGATCTGGAGAAATCCCTTCCTATGAAATTGAAGGCAAGTTAAAATTCCCTTCCTTCTGGTGTTATGGATACGGTGAAGCTAAATCTCTTGCATTATCCATAATAAGAATTTAAATTTATTGCCTCTCTCTCTCTCGCATTAAATTCAGTAAGCCATCTTAATTCTAAAAAATTGTTCTCTTTGCAACCATCAATTTAGAATATCTTACTTTTACTTATTCATCTCTCTCTCTCTCTCTCTCTCTCTCTCTCTCTATATATATATATATATATATATATATATATATATATATATATATATTGTAAGAAACGCTTGGCTTATGATGTCTAGATTACATACTTTATTCTCGGAATATTTCAACATGCGGAAGAAAATGCAGCTTAAAAGTTACTATGTATACCTAAGACTTTAATTTACTTCAATGGTAGTTTAATTAATGCTTGCTCTCTATACATTTCCGAATAAATTAATTAATAATGAAACGACAGAGGGTATAGAAGCATAATAAGCACTATTATAAAATTAAGAGCCTACCTGTGTTTATATTTCTGAGGATAATATCCAAAGCAGAATATGTGTATTATGCTACTTAAGATTTCTTAAGTGCTTCCAGATGATAGAAAACCATTTCGGAATACTTACATCTTATCCAGTGATAATTATTCCTCTGATCTATTCAATCATTTAGTTAATAATTTAAGACCACTTGAAATAATCTTAACTTTTTATATTATGTGTATAAAACTATATAACACTGGTACTAAGTAATAGTTAATACAATCATCACTGGGCACCTCTATAATATATAATAATTTATTGGAATTTTCAGCATAAAGTAATTAATAATTATTTCAGATCGTATCTGAAATTATTTAAAAATATTAAACCTATATCTGATTAATTATTTCAAATACTGGACTGAAAATGAATTTTAAGAAAATTCGTTCTAGTTTCAGTTTTTTGTAATATAGATTACATGATAATAATTCTTATAATATTCAATTATTTGGGAATAACATACAAAAATTACTTATTATTATCAAATCATAAAACTGAGAAAGCGATTATTATATTTTTCTGTAGAACAAGGTGTAGGACAAAATATACTTATCAAGAACAAAATAATTTCCTCTAGAAGTTTATTTTCTAAAAGAAAAGGAAAGAAAAGAGCAAATGAAAAAATTCTTTCAAGGTTCTAACTTCTCTGACCACCCAATAGAAAAAAGTTAATAAAAATTCTACCTTTATTGGAAGAAAGAAACCATTAGGAACAAAAAAAAATACCGATCTGTTCACGTATGATATGAAGTTTGAGTTGATGCTCTAAAGTTGATGGATTATACCTTTTAGGGAAATGATAATTATAAATAGTTTTCTTTTAATGAAAAATAGTTTTACTAGAAAAACCATTTTTGCAGTATTTGATTACGTTATGTATGTTTTCTATTGATTAATACAGTTAGTATTTAAAATAAATTAGAGCAAGACGATTCTTTCGTTTGAGATCTTTTTCATTAAATTACATATTATTTTTCCTCAAATGTTTCCTAAAGCTGGCTTCAATTTCTAATGAAATTTTACATTTAAGATCTTACAACAATCCGCAATAATTTCAAAAAGTTTGAATATCAATTATAGATAAAAAAAATGATATAAATTTCTATATTATAATATTTAGAAAAATAAGGGGAGGGGGAATAAGAACTATATATATATGTTTGTAATCAAAATTTCGTATTGTAATGGTGAAAATAGTTCTTTAACAGTTTTAAATCTAACTTAATATAAATTTATATGTGTGTATGGGAAAATGAATTCTACTATGATCTAGTTCTATGATTCACATATAAATATTTAAAGTTATATATTGAGGTAGAGTAAATACTAAATTAATTTCTGTGAAATATTTCAAAAATAAATCCTTATGATTTATTCAGATATGTATTTTCTGATAATTTTTGTAAACAAGAAAATAGCTATTAAAAGACGAATTGCTATGTTGTAAATTTAATTGTGAGTTATTACATAAACTTAAAAAATAGAGAAATTGTAATATCTCATTTGCATTATATTCCTGTTTGAATTTTCAGCAAAGAAATTTTGAAGCTGTGGAAAAAAAAACAAGTAATACCAATATTAAAGGAATGTTCTACCTATTTAACGCTAATTCAATTTTCTTATACAAAACTTAAAAAAATTACTGCTTTTATTTTTTTAAAGTATGGAGAAAATAAATATCAAAGTTTAAAAAAATATATATTGATTAACGCATTGGAGATATTAGATCCTAGTATATGTTTATGGTGCGTAAATTATTTGACTCTCCCGCACAACAGCACTTTTCTATTTAAATGATTATATTCATAGTAATTATTAATTACTTTTAATTATTATAACTCTTTTTACTATTAATTCTTAACATTATAATTTTCGTTGCTTATTCATTCTTAACATTATAATTTTCGTTACTTATTAATTCTTAACATTATAATTTTCGTTACTTATTAATTCTTAACATTATAATTTTTGTTACTTATTCTTAACATTATAATTTTCGTTATTTATTAATTCTTCACATTATAATTTTCGTTACTTTTTAATTCTTAATATTATAATTTTCATTGCTTATTAATTCTTAACATTATAATTTCGTTACTTATTAATTCTTAACATTATAATTTCGTTATTAATTAATTCTTATTAATTATCATAATTTTTATTAATGTAGAAATAAATATGCATAAATTGGGTCAACGAACTATGCAAACGCTAATATATTCCTAATTTTTTGGTGCCTTTGAGTTGTTTTGACAGCGGTATGCAACAATTCGGAAAGAAAATATCATTTTAAATACAGTTACTATAATGATACTGAATGAAATGTAATTCTTTAAAATGCATTTTATTTTGTTTAAACTTTTACAAAATAAGAAAAGTATTTGATTAATATTGCGCTGCGATAAAAATTTAGGCATAAAATGAAATATCTAAACACAACTTCACGTATAAGAACTACACATATGGAAGAATTTAGGTAAATTTTCAGCATAACATTTTCAAAGTAAGTTTTGGAGGCTGAAATAATTTTTAAATTTTATATTTAGAATCTAAAGATTCCGTAACAGGCTCTCATTCATATGGCTGAAACAAACTTAGAAATAAAGGAGAAATGAAATGCATATTAGTTCTCTGTATATTGCTTTTTGTATTTCCAAAATTTTTCAAGAAACAGCAAATTAAAAACTAAACTCTATAAAATACCGATTTGACTAGTTATTTTATAGGAAATAAACCAATATCTATAAGCATTTATTATAAGCTTATTAGTTTATTAAAACAGTTATTAGTTTATAATTATTCTTTATGGTTGTATAACACAAATTATAATTTTAATTACCAATTTAAATTTTTTTTTAAGAGCTTAAAGTTACTAATTGATATCTACTACAAACAAGGGATGGATGATTTGCATTATTTAGAGAACTGGTATCAATGTTTAAAAAAAGCTGATTGAAGCAAATTTTTCAGTTCTCTGAATAAAAATAAATCTTAAATAGTAAATTTTAAAAATTTTATTTTATGATATCTCTTAGTTATTTCTAGTTCATCCTCTGTCTCAGTAATCCTTAATTGTATGATACCCGTCACATATTTGTCCCTTACTATTAATTTTTTAGTTTATGGAAGATTATAATATTTCCTTTTTTTATCAGATGGGTTCATAGCCTAAAGGCTTAATTAGCTGGTAAAGAGAACTAATACTGAAAAAAGTTCCTTCATATTCTATATCAGCTTTGTTGTCAAAAAATATTGTTTTATCTGTTATAATCCTCTAATTATAATAAATCAACATCATAGCTAGTTGGTTTAACACAACAAAATTGTTTTTGAGAAATACCTTGAGGGTATCAAGTTTCTTCATAGTATTTCAGGTCCTTGACAAGCAAGATTTCGTTTCAAGAATCGCCATAACAATATTATTCATCAAGATATTATTATTATCAGGATAATACTTATGTTTACTATAGGTGAACATAAGTATTATACTAAAATGAAAATTTACACTAGAGTGTACAATTAAGTTCATCATGTATTACATCATGTTCAGAAAACGTTATTTTGAACTAATTCGTACAATATAAATAGATAATAATAAATATGGTTGTGCTGTATTCTCTTATTTTTAAGTAATAACAAAAAATATTGCTATAATTAATCCAAATAATTTGTTATAAAAGATTTCAAGATTTCAATCTGAGATTTGCTTAAAGTACAGAGATCCTGAATATATCAATTTCCTCACAAAAGGAACTACTTCACTAAAAATAATTTGAATTTGTATAGTTCTTAGAAGTGTATAAAATGAGCTTATTTTGTTATGAATTTTTTATTACATTAAGATTCCCTTAGAGTCTTAAATAAGGGAACCATTTCTTGAAACTGTAACTTCGAAATGTTTTTTAACGCGGGTGTGGAATGAGTGGTAAGTTCCAGTTGACGTATTCCTCAATTAACATTAGCTAACAAATGCAAAGTCCCTCAATAAGCAACGTAGTGTTACTCTACTACTATTAATTTAAATTTCATTCTAGTACTATAAGGTATATAGACGTTTATTTTTGATTATAAGCTCATTTCGTTACGTGAAAAACAATGATGCCTTAAATTGAGGATAGTTTTAATATGAAAGACGTAATATGAAATTCTTCCAACATTATTTAAGTTTAAATACGAGGCATGTTTTTTAAGTAAGTACCGTTTTGCCATTCCGCCGCCGCAGCGCTCCGGTCGACGTTCCGCGCATGCTCGCTGGTTACCTACATCTCTTGTCTACGCACTGACGCCATTACAGTCTGATTCTTCATTGTATACGTTGTTTACTGAGTGTTTAAGATGCCCCCGACAATCGTGAGTCCCGCTGATTGTGAAGTACGGGCTGTTATACGATTTCTTAGTGCTAAAGACGTAAAACCGATCGATATTCATCGTGAGATCTGTGAAGTTTACGGACAAAACATTATGAGTGATGGAATGATAAGGAAATGGGTGAGAGCATTTAAAGATGGCCGCACAAATGTGCATGATGAAGAACGGAGTGGGCGTCCTTCGGTCGTTAATGAAGATTTGGTGCAGAAAGTGGACGAAAAGGTGAAAGAAAACAGACGCTTTACAATTTCGTCATTGTCCGACTGCTTTCCTCAATGTTCTCGTAGTGTTTTGTATCGCATTGTGACCGAGAACTTGAATTACCGGAAATTGTGTTCACGTTGGGTTCCAAAAATATTAACGTATTTGCACAAAACCCAACGTTTAGGCAGTGCATTGACTTTCCTTGAGCGGTACCGCAATGAAGGTGAAGATCTTTTAGACCAAATTGTTACTGGTGACGAAACATGGGTGGCCTACGTCACACCAGAATCGAAACAACAATCCATGGAATGGCGACATTCATCATCACCCAAAAGAGTGAAGTTTAAGCAAACAATTTCTGCCCGGAAAATCATGTGCACAGTTTTTTGGGACAGAAAAGGAGTATTGCTAGTGGAGTTTCTGCCTCGTAATGAGACAATCAATGCAGCGTCTTATTGTGAGACATTGAACAATCTGCATCGTGCAATCCAGAACAAAAGACGTGGCAAGTTGAGTAAGGGTATCGTTTTGCTGCATGACAATGCCTGTCCATATGTGGCTAATCGGACCAAAGATGTCATCAAATCTTTTAAATGGGAAACTCTAGATCATCCTCCATACAGCCCTGATCTGGCGCCCAGCGACTACCATTTGTTCCTGCACTTGAAGAAACACCTGGGCGGTCAGCGTCTTCAAGACGATAACGAAGTCAAAATATTTGTGATACAGTGGTTAACAAGTCAGGCGGCAGAATTTTATGAGGAGGGTATTCAAAAACTGGTGCCACGTTATGACAAGTGCCTCAATATTCACGGAAATTATGTAGAAAAGTAGATTAAGGTACAGGCTTTCATGTAAAAATAAAATTATTGCGATATCTTTGCACGTCTTTTTTTAATTTCAAAACGGTACTTACTTAAAAAACATGCCTCGTATTTTGTAATAGATAAAAAAAATAACCGTCTGATATTTTCATAATTAAAGTTATACGGAATCTGAATAATAATATGTATATTTAATCAATTTGTGTAGTAAAATTCGATGAAAAACGGAAAGAGAAACATGAAAAGATATTTCTATATTATTATTTATATCCAAACATTCTGTAATACTAATCAAATTACGCGTAATATTATTAATGTTATGTATATTTGATCAACAAATGTCATGAAATTCACTCTGAGCCATTTATCAGAGTGCTGTCAGATCGATAAAAGAATTATAAGTTATAAGAAATTAAATATGTCTGTTACTTGAAGAGATGCGATTACCATTCCTAAGATTTATCGATTAAAAAAATATATGATCAACTTATTTTATATTACATACAAAAATAGAATCATTATTTGAAAAAATAAAGAAAAGGAAAAAAAAAATATTATATATAAAATAAAATGTGACAATTTTTAATTTAAATAATTCAATGAAAAAGATTTATTGTAATTTTATTGAATGTTAATAATATCCAATACAATAAAGGGTTATTAAAAATGATTCATACAATTTTAAAACTCCATATTTTCATAAATGAGAGACACAAAATGATATGTAATACATGAAAGGAAAGTGTGAATATAGAAATTTGTTTATAAGTGCGTTACGTAATTTCCTTTAGTTTCACTTTTAATTCTAATTCGATACGTAAATTCCTATCAAACACATTATAAAGTGTCAGAGCTAACATATAGTACACCAGAAGAAATTTCTTGTTTAGGCTCAAAAAAAATTATAGGTAGTGGTTTCACTTTATATTTTATAAAACTCTCTATTTGGACCTATTTTGTGTTTTATATCTGTTTATATTTTTATGTGTATTCAATGTCTTTATTTTATTATTACTTTTGTGGTGTCTTTGGTTTATATGTATGTGGTGCTATTCCCATGCCATAAACCCAGAATTTATCTGTTGCGTGTTGGCAACATCTTTGTGTTTGGAACGAAGAACTGGGATTGGCGGGAGACGCCATTAGTGACTAGTGTATTAGTGTTAGTATACGAGTTCGCCGCACAAGTATAGCTGCTGGCAGTCGTTTAAAATAAATTTATAGTTTGTTAAAAAGTTTGTCATCTTTTTACACACTACTATATAGAGTGGGAGTATGTTTGGACCTATTTTGTTTTTTATATCTACTAGTATTTTTGTGTGTATTCAATGCCTTTATTTTATTATTACTTTTGTGGTGTCTTTGGTTTATATGTATGTGGTGCTATTCCCATGCCATAAACCCAGAATTTATCTAGTGCGTGTTGGCAACATCCTTGTGTTTGGGACGAAGAACTGGGCTTGGCGGGGAGACGCCTTTAGTGATTAGTATATTAGTGTTAGTATACGAGTTCGCCGCACAAGTATAGTTGCTGGCAGTCGTTTAAAATAAATTTATAGTTTGTTAAAAAGTTTGTCATCTTTTTACACACGACTACTCTCGAAGGACGAAATCATATGGGACCATATCAGGTGACTTAAATGACTCACTCTGTAAATCAAGTCACCCGGTCTACTGCAGCCAATGCAACTATGCGGTAGCTTCTAATTCAAAAGGGCTTACAAAACCTATTTAATGAAATACCTTCACGAAAAGCATACAGTGGCCATTTATTTTTTTACGATATAAGACTTAAATATTTTTTCTTTGTATTCAGGTATTACTTATCATTCTCATATTCTTCATTTATTTTTGAAAATATGAAATTTTGAAACTGGATGGAACATTTTGAATAAGCATGTATCTTAAGTAGTGCTTCCTGCCCTACTATTGAAAATTATTTTAATCCGTTAACTGAAAGAAAGCCTCAGGCTCTGGAGTATGGAAAGTCGAAAATCAACTTACTAAAAATATTTTTTTCCATTTCAAACAATCTTCCTAAGGATGGTTATTTAAAAAGTCTCATCAACTTTTATATGCACAATACTGCTTTTGAAGTTTTTATCGACACGTACAAAAGAGACACGTATTTCAGACATTATATATATTTAATATTAATCTTTAATGCATTAAATCTTACTTGGAACTATTTTGTAACTGTTGCGAATGACAAACCAAATCAACAATAAATAAATAAAAAAAAGCAAAAAATATTCTAGGCCTATTTAATTGTGATTCAATGTGACATCATTATCTATGTTATGATGTGAAAATCTCCAAAACAATGTTTTATTTAATAACTCAAAACAAACATATTTTTAAAAATATTCATTGAAATAAATTATTTATTTACAGTTATAAAATCAATATATTACTTTCTCTTTTTAATTTACATTTTATTATTCAGTATTTAAATATTTATGAATACCCACAAATGTAGTTAAAAATAAGGAATATATTCATTTTAAATTAAAGAAAAAAGTAAGTCATATTTCAAAAGGAAATGTAATACTTATTTTTCTCTCATTTCAATCTTTGTAAAAATAAAAATGTGCTTCCTTTTTTAACACATGGAATAAATAAGCTATTTATGATTTAAAACTTGTTTAATCAGGGAAGAAAGTACTCCATTTTTGTAATTATATATCCAAAAGATAAGAAACAGTAATTAAAACATTCCATTTTCTCACTCTTGAGCAAATACTTTTCACCTTGCTACTTCGAAAAACAGAAGTAATTTTTTTTTTATTTCTTGATATATTACTGTCAGTTTTGTAATTAATTTCTCTGGGGAACTAGAATTTTGAGTACGTTCATTGAATATGAAATGATAATTTTCCGAATTTATTTATTTGCAGGTTGTCGTTATTTTTACTTTTTTTGTTACTGATATTTTACCTGAGTATAATGTATTGTTTAATTTATTGAATTCTTGCAAGAATACGTGGTATTTAGCTTTCTTTTTTTTGAATCGAATAAATAACTTTTTTTCACGTTTATCATCATTTGAATACCTTATTTTAATAACAAAAAACATATTATCATTGGTAAAATATAAGTATTGGTAAATAATGACAAATTAATTTTGATAACAAAAAAAAAAATCAGAAGTTTTGAAAAGTTCACAGAAATAAAACAAAAATTCCGAGATAAATTAAAGATATAAATTTGAATTCATTGTAATAAAATTCAAACTCGGGTTCTTAATTTTTATTCCTCAACACTCTCGGCGAATGCGTGAATATCAAATTTAATATATTAATAAATAAGTAGTATTATAAAGAAACAGTAAATAATGTTATGAAAATAATTACTAGGTTAAAATTTTGAGGGAAACTATATATTATAAGTATTCTTAACTTATTTATACAGTTTATGTCCGAATGCCGAATTCGAGATTGACATTTTCAAAATTTGTCATGTAAAATACTATTGTTAAAATCGTCAAAAATGACCCAATCCAGGAGTATACCGCATAATTTAAGGCTGTAATGACCTTTTATGAATGATTTAAAAGAATTTAGTTTTTAAACTTATTCTATTTGTGTAAAATAGATTTTTACACGCAGTTTCTCCTGTCTTGTAATAATATAAATTATTTATTCTAATCATATAAAGTAAATACACAAGAAACTTTGCAATACTTTCCTGACTTTTGAAAAAACACCCTTGTTATTTCGCATTATAAATGTTTTATTATAGTTCCCAAAGAAGTTAATATATTCATTGGAATTAAATATTTTCTTTCATTTATTTAGGGGTATTAGAGGGAACATTTAATTTATTATTATGCTTTTAAAAACTTGAAAAATATTTTTTTCTATCCTAAGTTAAAATTTAAATTTGTTTCTTAAATTGAAACTTAAATTATTTTATAACTTACGTTGATTCACATTTTTTTATGATTTTTTTAATTATATATCATGTCTTTTTGAGCCTTTGTGAGTGAGAAGTCAATACATCTAAGATTTTAGGCAAAGTGTGTCAAGTGTCTCTAAAAATTTAGCACTCACTGTAGAACTATTGAAATGTGTGATGTTTCACGCGTTTTATTGAAGATTTTTAGAAAAATCTAGTTTTAAGAAAAGTTTGTCTCATCAGACACTGTAAGTGTGATTCGTATAATTCATTTTTTGTTGTTAATCAGACATTTTTTGAGTGATTTCACTTTTGACAACATTTCGTAAACTCTTGGATGTTTTTCCAATTCTGCTCTCTCTCGTAGCAACGGGAAAAAAAAACATTTCGCAAATGAACGTAATTTTTGCTCTCCTCTACGTGAAACAGTAATGTAACCCATTTTCCAAGTGTTAAGATATTTCGGCATATTTGAAAAAATTGCCATTGGCGAAATTCGGTAAAAAAATTTCCATCGTTAAATAGGGGGATTAAAATAAGATATACTCAAATCATCGCGTTAAACAAAATGTTTTTCTCAACTTTTGGATGAGAATTTGGCTGAACATTTCTGTAACTTTTCAATGTCATTCATGAATTTGAATTTGTTACACTGCAACAAAAAAAAAAGGATCTTTTTAGGGAAGATTTTACACTTAAGGCCTTTCGCGCCAAATGTGGCGGACTTGCCTTGTGATTGAACTGCAGAGCAGCCCTGTGTTGGCGATAACGCAGCGTTATTTTGGCTAAAGAAGTTGCTCTGCTGTTCTACACAAGTGAGGTGACCTGCCACTGTCCCCTCTTTATCGAAAGATGTAAGTTATCAATTAGTAATGTTTTAATTTAAATTCCTATTCTGTAATTAAGACCTGACTCCACGCTAAAATGATTTAATAATGTGGATTATATTCTAAAAACAAAGTCAAGAATTAACTTTGTACTTCCATGCAATCACTTTGTGCGTGAGGTGTGTTTTTAAGTATATTGATTTTTTGAATTAAAAAAAAAAATTCATTTAATGACTCGACAACTTAAAAGAAAAAAAACTCCACTATTACGATCGGCCAACTCCGTAACAGAATTTATCAAAACATTTTTGCCTATAAAAGAAACAGAAGTACGAATAACACTTACGTAGTCATAAAAACACCTTAGTGCTCAATGAAGTCAGCTAATGGTTAAAAATGTTTTATATATAGCCTAGATTCAACGTTTTCTCATCTCTTAACAAATTCTTCACATACACAAATATATTTTTAAAATTTACTCATTTCAGCAACACAACACTGATATTTTATTTCTTAAGAAAATTTGTATTTTTCTTATAATGTTTAGTAAAATAAATAATATTATATTAAAATTATACATCACCAAAAAATTAAGTACTTTAAAAGAATATTTTAATAAAGGTTAAATTTTAGGAAGCTACAAGCAAACCATTTTTATATTTACACCAGGATAGAAGTTAAAAATTACAATTGTAGATTATTATATGGAACAGATGTGTTCAAATTAATTTTGCGCATACGATAAATCATAATATTGATCACTAAAGATTACCGAGTAAAAATTATTTTATTCTTTTTGATACAGGTAATGGATAACACAGGCAATTAGATTTCCTAACAATTATTTTTTTCGGTAAATTTGTGAAAAAGAAAAAAAAAATTGTCAGACTGTTGAAAAACTAGATAATTCATTTTTTTCTCTTATGTAAAACTATTACAAGAAATAAAAGAAAGTTTTTGTTGAATCACACTAAAATGATCTTTTAGTGAAAATTTATTACTTAGAGGTAAAAAAAAAAAGCTTTTGCTGAATCCCACTAAAATGATCTTTTAATGAAAATTTATTACTTGGAAGTAAAAAAAAGCTTTTCTGAATCACACTGAAATGATGTTTTAGTGAAAATTTATTACTTGGAAGTATTACCATAAAATTAAAATTAGATGGTTTCAATGGAATGCTATTAGCCCGTTCACTTCCAGCGTATCATAATTGATACGCTCGCGTTTCCTCTGTTGTGCCCAGCGTATCTCATTAGATACACTCCGTGAGTGTTTTCTACGGCCCAATGTATCAATAGAAAAACGCTCGATGAGAACCTTTTATTTGATTTTTTTAATGTTACTATATCGCGTTACAATACCGCGAAATCTATATAGATAGGTTATTTGGAGGGTTGACCTTGGTGTTATGGGGTTAGATTTCACTTCTAGCTACCAGAAGGGGGGGAGGGGTAATTGTTAAAAAAACGTACTGTAGAGCGGCTCTTTAAAGGTAATGACATGATTTAAAGGGTGTACTTGCATTCGGTTTGCTTTTTTCTTTCCTGCTTGCTTCTTAGAATTTCCAATTAGAATTTATGAATCTTTATGGGGGTTAGGGCTTTTGGTAGCAGATGTTCTCAGCTGTTTGTTTCATTGGGTTGGTTTTTATTTATCACGACAGTCGTGACGAAAAGGAAGTATTTATCTGATTTTGAGATTTGCGAATTAATTAATGAATCTGACAATTATGTTAGCAAAAATAATTCAAATCTGTACATAGATATTATAGTAAGAATAAAGAACTAAGATGTGCCTTTTGCTCAAAATCTTGCGTGGAGCGTTAAAATATGTGTGTAAGGCATGTCACGTTGTACTATACGCACACAACACACACACACACACATTGATTTCTTTTTATAAATATACCATTCAGCAAATTAAGATTTATCTTCTATATCTATATATTCCATATACTGTTACATCATTACACCATAAAATTAATGTAACATATGTAAATATATTTTGTATTTTCTTTAAAGTATGATTTTTTTTATAATTTTATGTATAAAACATTCAATTTTCGATTAAATATTTTTTTTCTTTTGTATATATTAAGTTTATAATGCATTTTAAATAATATATTTAAATACCAAAATATTTTAACGGATAGCTGATTTTAGAGGAATTTTTTTCACGAATTAGACTTAATATTTAAATTCGTCTAGGCACAGTGTACTCCGCGGTAAGAAACCGCGGACCTAAAGAAGAATTTTTTCTCCCTCCGAAAGCGAAAGGGTTAAATGGAGTAATTTCTTTAGATTATATCATAATCATGTGGTTTTGGATGATGCGATATTACAGCGACATTGTTAGAGCCTCCCAGCCGAGTACGAATTATCTCTACAGGTGATGATATAAATTAATATTATGTAATAAAAATACCAATTATGAATAAAGTGTGTAATAGATTTCCTCTGAATGAGAGATAATCAATAAATTACAGAGATAGGATTACATGGTGAAAACGTAGATGACCAGAGATGTTGCTGCACCGTCTTGGCTACACAAGAAGAAATATGATTTTATCTTATTTGCAATTTAAATGGAGTAATTTCTTTAGATCATATCATAATCATGCGGATTTGAATGAAGCGATTTTACAGTGACATTGTTAGAGCCTCCCATCCTAGTATGGATTATCTCTACAGGTTATGATATAAATTAAAGCATAAATTACAATTGATTCTGAAAATCATAATAAACTTCTTATTACTGTGAGTGAAGCTATGGGAAAAATTAGAAAATGGAATTATTTGTAAGTGAAATCATTACATACATATATTGAAATTGTTTACCTTTAGAGAAAACCAAACTATGTTTTGATTAAAATTTAGAAAATGACATGTTCATTTTAACGTTTTTCACAAACATAAAATCTCAAAATATTTTCAGAATAAAATACTTCATAATTTGACAGAACATATATGCTTTTATTTATTTGTTGTTTGTCAGATGCCATCTTTTCACACTTTTGTTGAAAAAGAAACGCACTTCTTGAAATAAATTTGCAAAGCTTTGTGTTCCTCATATCGGGTGTCTCTTTTCATTCGTAGCATTCTTCTTTTAGTTTGTAGACAGCGACACAGTTATAGAAAATTTGAAGAAAACCTCTACTCGAGTTCAAAATCCAATTTATATGTATATGGTCACAAGTAAAACAGAAATAGATTTATAAAATGAGAAAGAGGAAGCTTTGGGGTGAAAAAAGGAATGAACAATACAGTTTCTGATCTTGTATTTGGTTTTACAAAATGTTACGCGCACGCCTTTCTTTAGAGATCATTTCCCTCATAAGATTTTAAAATGATAATGCTATTTCTGTGTCACAATATATTTACTTAATAATTTTAGAACAATACTTAAAAAGTTAAGTAATTTTTAAACTTTTCTATCCCATATGCTAGCACAGTTGAAATTTTGTACAATAATGTAATGAACTTAGGAATTTATATTTAATGAATATCTTTTACCTATTACTTTAATTGGATCACTTTTGGCATATCACATCAATTTTCAAAATTTTATATTTTGTTTCAATTTTAATTACACTTAGTTTAAATATATTCAATTAGCTGATACACGCCCGCTTCGCTGGACAGACGATAATATAATAATTTTGAGCTTATATGTAAGATATCAAGAAAATTTTCAATTCTTAAGACTTTAATGACAATCTAAATTTAAAATTTTACGAAATTGATAGTCTGTAATATTGGTTATCCTCCACATTCAAATATATGAGAAAAATAAAAAATTTTAGTAAAAAGTCACATATATAGAATAAAAGTTCATATACATATAATATGGATAAAATTCATTCCACTGTATACATGTTACACCTTGTATTGCCAAAGAAGCAACCTTTTGTGAGAAGATTCATCATGTGCTTAGCTTTCAAATGAAATACTCTCGCAATGATATAGTGTATATCATAAGATTTTTGTCCTTGCCTCGAGACATCTTTAATTTCTGACCATTTAGGATTGCAAGTGACTGCAATCCTAAAAAAAAATGTCGTGCAAGTCGGAACGTCCACAATGTCTTATGTATGTCATAGCCTTTTGAGTTCGTTCATGCATGTAGAGAAATCCTCCAATAAACGAATATTGTCTTGCGTGTGTGCTACTCCGTAAAAAGTCGCCATTTTAGTATTTTTCAAAATCCCATTAAGTTATGTAACTAAACTACATTTAAAATTCATTCAAATATCAGAAACTCATTTATGAACGAAATTTCACATAAAGAGACCCTTCTCCAAAATCTTGCCAATCCTCCATCAGCGCTTCAATATTCAATTATTTAGTATTTTTCCATTTCGCACGAGCAAATCTCACCAAGTCAACTTAATGGGTGACAATACACAGTATACATATAAAAAAATATATTCCGTTTGGCATCGTTCATATAATTTTGGGCGATAAAATTGAAAAAATGACTTAACTGATGGATAAGATAGATTAACGGATGAAAGTTACATTTTGGATAAGACTTCCGTAAAATCCGTTCTTAGTGAGCGGCTACATCGCAAAATGAGTAATTGGGCTAAATTTCAAGTCAATCGGTAGTATAGTCTTAGAGATAGATAGATAGATAGATAGATAGATAGATAGATAGATAGATAGA
>BMAW01050553.1:215920-230870 GCA_019974015.1 Nephila pilipes
ATAGTTTTTGTTTCGAAGACTCAACTTTTATACATGAATTGTCATAACAAAAAATGTCGGAGTTAGTTTCTTGCTTTTATAAATTCGAAAGACTACAATGTACAGTTTTAAAAATCTATAACAGATATTTCTGTAATTTTTTTTGTTGCAAATATTTTTTCTTTTTTGTTGTTTATACACGATTAAAAAAAAGGTGTTTTTTTTTTTTGATGTTTCGATATAAAATTCTTAAAAACTGTTTTTCAATAAGCATAACTTAAGATAACAATAAAAATATGCTTCTGTACAGCAATACATTGTGTAATTATGCACAAATTTTCATCAAAAACAGAATGCAAAAATTGCTTCAAATTCTCCACAAATATATTTTAAGTAGTTTTACAGGTATAAAAGTTAATAAAAATGTAGAACTGAGGTATTTTTAAAACTGCAAAATGCATAGCAATACGTGTATTAGTAAAAAAACATTCATTATGAAAATATGTAATTATATTCTTTAGTATGAAAAAAATAAAATAAAAATCATAAAAAAAAATCACCACTTAAAGTTATAACACTTTTTTGAATAAACTTTGGAAATAAAATTTTTGTGTAACATATATTTCTTAGTAATATTTATATATATTATTATTTGAATAATAAAGTAAAGTGGAACCTTTTAATAATAAAGTGGAACTAGAAATTAAAAATTTATTTCCAAATATTTAAATATTGTTTAAGTTCAACATATTAATCCAATAATTTCATTACAGCGGCTCCTTTTATCACATTATTTCCTGTAAAAGGTAAAATTGTCGCTTTATGGGTTATTTGTGGGTCGTTCCAGATTTTTTTATTTTGTTCTTCGGAGACAACCTCATCTTCAACCTCTCGACTCAAATTTAAAGATTGATCTAAATCATCTTCCTCATTTTCTAACTCACAATCAGAATCAGAATCATCAAAAATTTCGTCTCTAAATCAGCTAAAATATTCTGAATCTCTTCCGTGGTAAGTTCTCTTTTACGTTTAGGCATTTTTTTAAAAAAAAATCAAATTAATTTAAAATGAAATGATTAAGTAATCGAGATGACAAAATCACTTACAAAAATAACTATGCACTCACCGCTAGTGAGAATTTGAGTATGAAGGAAAAAAGAGGGATTTTTAGGTAAGGGTGAAAGAGGAAACTCCCCCCCCCCTCCCTTCTGAATACAAAAGAAACCGGTCAAGCAGATGATGTTCCGGGGCTATAATAGGCCTCATGCTGATTCGAAAGCTGTTTACAGGGGAAAGCACGGCTTGGCCGCTACATCGGTCAGCGCCGGCTTTTAAGGGTATATTCCTTTTGGCCTGTAGATCGGCCAGCCGTACTCAAAAGGTTAAATCACTCGAAAACCACGTGATACGATAAACATTGATTGCTATACACTTCTTTCAATTAGATACAAGTTTCAGTTTAAGGGGTTTTAGTTTTCCTCGTGAAAGAGTATACTAATTCGTTGTTAACGTATCATTTCATCCACGGAACAAAAATAACTCTAAAATGAACGATGGCTATGTATATATATGGATGTGTTCACAAAAACGACATTCATTGCATTCAAAAGAGAAGGCTTCACGAGTGAATAAGAAACATCATTCAACAAAGGATAGCCAATGATTCAAAAATGAAAAACTATTCTAAACAAAATAAATAAACCTTCAATCAACAAGGAGGGGATGTATATGAATTGCAGTAATAAATAAAATAAAAAGCAACCTTCTCTTCAAATACCAATGTTTCTCTTCATATCATCACGATGATACTAAAGAGAGAGAGTATATAGCAACCCCTTTCTGCAACAGCGCCAGAAGTTAAAATACCTTACTAACTAGACCGATTAGACACCATTTTGGCCTAGTCGGTTAAGACATGACTAGAAGTGATCAACTTTTCTTCGAACTTAATACTGGTCCAGAGTTTGAAACAATACTGCTACAATTAGTTTTAACAATTTCATTTCTTATTTGACGTTTATCATCTAAAATGAATCAATGTAAATGTTTTTTCACAATTGAGCATTATGTTAATCAATTAAGCTAAATGTAATTAAAATTAAAGCAAATGATAAATTTTTAATTTGGATATTATATCAGCAACATTAAAGCAAACGATAAATTATTAAGTGACAGATTTAGCGACCCTTTGATGACTTGACGGGAAACATGGAGTAAAATTTAACTCTTCAAATAATTAGTTTTAATCAATTAATTTTTATTATTTAGAGTAAAATTATCGTTTTGTCATTGAAAACAATCGTGTATAGAAATTTTCAGCTCAATTGAGTGATTTAACATGTGAGAAAAAGCTTTTAAGATTTGAACCAATCACAGTTATAATGTGAATTATAAAAAATTTATTAGAAAGAGAGAGTATTTTCTGTTATAATATTTCTCTGTAAATTATCATTAAAAATTGTTCTTATTTATTGTTTTGATATTTTATGGGCTTCGTAACAATTTATGGAAGCATTGAATAGTGTCTTAAAGTTTGTAACACATCAATCAATAACTCCCGAGACTATCCAAGAGATGGCGCTCGTAGTAAACCAGTAACCAGTTCTTTCTAGAGTACTACCCTTTGCTTGAAACGTGTCAAAATTTTAAGTCGATCGGACCAGAAACAGCTGAGTTATCGAGGTTGGAGTAAAGTCGTTTTGTAGTTTGTTTAAAAAATGGAAAAAACCGAGTTTCGTGTTCTGATAAAACATTGTTTTTTAATGGGTAAAAACACCGTGCAAGCGAAACAATGGATTGAAAAATGTTACCCGCACTCTTGTCCATCAAAAGCAACGATTTGTCGGTGGTTTGCCGAGTTTAAACGTGGTCGTACCGACACAAATGACGCGGAACGCTCGGGTAGACCTGTGGAAGCCGTTACACCGGAAAATGTGAGTGAAGTAACAAAAATTATAATGAAAGATCGAAAAGTGAAACTCCGTGAGATTGCTGAGATGACACAGATATCATATGGAAGTGTATTTACTGAAAAAGGTTTTTTGAAGTGAAGTGAAAAAGGTTTTTTCCAAGTGGGTGCCGCGATTGCTTTCGATGGAACAAAAACAGCAACGGAGTCGATGATTCAGAAAGCTGTTTATCAGCTATCGGCAAAAAGATTCTTTATGGGAAAAACTGAAAAATTGAAAAACTGAAAAAGATCAAAAGTGTTGAACGATTGTGTGTCAAATTCTAAAAGGTGATTAACAAAAGGTGTTATGTTGATGAATAAAAAAAAAAATTGCAAAAAAATGTTGTTTTCAATGTTAGTCTCGGGAGTTATTGATTGATGTGTTAGTTCGTCGCCACGTTTGGAGAAAGAAAGTGTTAGCTCTTATGTAATAGTAATGATATGAGGGACACATGTTCTGTTCTTGTTGAAATAAATTTTGAGTTTTCAAAATTGTCTGTTAATAGTCAATTCATTGTGCTTGGCATCTTTTCTGGGCTCATTCTGCAATGATTGATGACAATAATTCAGATTGAGTGTATGATAACAAAGTATGATCGATATCATTTTTTTAAATAAAGCATCATCCTATACATAGTTAAAACTTTTTTTTATTCTATTTCAGTTTATACGGTCTAAAATATAATATTCCATAAAAATGTGGACTATCATAAAGATGCACAAGTCTGTCCTGAATAGTTACTAAAAAGGGTTTCAACATTTCAGAAGCTAAATGAAGTGTACTTTATATATATTATGCAAGAAGTAAAGGAAGATGATAAACTTTTCATGTTATGTTAACCTCAAATTTATGCGTCTGGAACGTACATTGATAATTTTACTGGGAATGTCGTAGACTGATAAAACCAAAAATAACTATACTTTATGGATACTTTCAAATATTTAATACCAGCATTAAATTATTTTAGAGTTATGAAGAAGCGTAGTAGAAACTAAATATAGAATTACGAACTGACTGTACGGTATTATTTTTAGAGAATGTTTATTTATTCAATTTAATAAATTTAGTGGAATATTATTTGGACTGTATAAAAGTATAATCGGTATACACATGGTATTCTGGGAATGAAAACTAGGTTTTTTTTATTTAACTAAACATTTTAATGTGAAGCAGAAAAATTTAAAATTTAAAAACTATCATAATTTATATTAATTTCCATGATAAAAAAATAATTATATATATATATATATATATATATATATATATATATAAAGAGAGAGAGAGAGAGAAGGATTCTTTACTACCTTCAAATTATTACACAATTTTTATAAATGAATTAAATTTAAAGATGTTGAATATACAGAGCTATTTAGCATAGGAGAAATTTTTCAAATAAATCTTGCTGAATCGTTTAGATCATACAGCCTAACTCTTTATTCTACGTCTTTAAATCACCTGTAGTTTTTGTGAGAATTTTTCGACGACTATTTATAGGAGTGTCCTTAGAACATCTGCACACTCTTGATACTATTACGGTTGAACGCCTTCCTTGGATTAGAAAAGGTTATCTTCGTTTATATATATATATGTGTGTGTGTGTGAGCACATTCCGAAATTCGACCGGCAAGTTCAGAGGGGTGATAGAAGGTATCAAGATTGTAAAAACGTACCATAGTACATGTAGTCACAAACCAAGTTGAGAGGAGTAAAATGGCGAAAATGCATGCAATTTTCGAAGTTTCGCTGGAACGACGAAAGTATAATACGAACTACAAAGATATTTGATTAGTTATTTTAAGATTCATTAGAAGTGGTGTTCATTGACGTCACTGGGCACTCTACAACGACGGGAATACGATTTATGGATGCTCTCGAAGATGCCTAGTCTGCTTTAGCTGTCTGACACGGTGACCTCAATCTAAGCTATGAGATCCTCTCGGTTTATCCATATGTGTAGCATAAAGGAGTGATTTAAAAGGTCCCCATAAGAAAAAGTGATACAAATTAAGATTCGCAGGAAGTGAAGGCCATGCAATGTCGAGTCCCACATTTCCAATCCCCCACCTTGGGTATGTTACATCGAGGTACCTGGAGGATAAAATGTGTATTATTACCATCATGTATGAGCTACATGGATCTATGTACTGCAGCTGGTACACTTTCTAATAATTAAGGGAAAACCTGTTGGAGTAAACCATGATACATTTCACTATTCAGGCGTTTGGGCAACAAATGCGGACCCAAGAGATAATCACGAAGTACCGTAGTCCTACACGGTGACACAAAACTTATGTTAAGATATCCACGATACAATAGTATGGAGATAATCCATAACCAGTATATGTGCATTTCGTGTTTTTGTAATGCTTTTTCACTAACAGCTGTGATAAAACATTAACAGGAAATTGAATATTAAAATGTGTGGTGGCATCAAGTATCCATAGCATGAATTGTTCACTACGGGGACAGACATCTTCGTTTAGAAGTTGTCATTTCTGTATGAAGATAAAACGTTAATCATTGCACTATACGGAGCAGTCGAGACTGTCGTAAGCAGAACATTTTTTTCAGCTTCTACTGATCGTTAGGATCGTAGTTATCGAAAGGAATCCGTAAGCAAATACAACATAGTTTATTCTATATATGGAGTGTGTACATTGCGCTATCATCTGCATCAAGACATGCTGAGTGGACGGTATCGTCTCCTATACTGGCCGATCGATTGTGGGGAAAATAGTGATATTACTATAGCACTAGCAATGCCTCCTCAGAAATTACTAATGGTACTCCAGTTGCCTTCCATTCTACATTAAATGTATATCAGTACATTCTTGGTCCACGTAGACAGTCCTTATGATACTCATTGAAACTGACAACCAACACTTACGGGCTTACTACCTCAATACCACTAATCCATGTTGGCATAGTTGCTTATTACCTGTAAACACAATTAAATTACCAGTTATGTTTTGCACATTTGCATATCTCTGCCAAGAAAGAAGAATGAAAATCCTGGAGCCTGGGACTAACACTCTAACACTTCACAGTTCGTTTACATCACGGAAGATTCAGGCATCAACTGACATTCATCTTTCCTCTCTTTTGAATTGAATGCCTGCATGCGTTTTTCACGATTTTATATATATATATATATATATATATATATGTGTGTGTGTGTGTGTATGTATATAAATTACATCATTCTATAATTTTTGTGGAATATACAAAACGAAACACTGGAATCTAATAAATGTATCCTTCTGTTCACGTTTTATTTATACATACATGTCTGGCCATTAAAACTGCTATTCAAAGAAATGGATATGCTACAGACGGGGAATTTACATTACATTAAACATATGCTGTGTAATGCAAATGATTAGTTATTCGATGCATTAATGCAAAGCAAGTAGAAGTGAGATCCAGAATCTGAGAATAAATTGAACAGAAGTTTTCTCATACACTAAGTGCATTTGAACGTTGTTGTGATTGCTAATAAGATGAAATGCTTACCAGCTCATTTCTGACTTTCATAGAGGTTGAATTGGGGGCTACCACAAGCTACCGGCGTGGCTATCTTTCGCAAGCCAAGCCGCGAGCCTTGAGTCAGAAACGGGATCATTTGCTGGACAACAAGTGTTGCACCTACAGTTCAGTGACGTTTGCAGCAACATGGAGTCTCAGCTTGGTGATTGTGATTTCGCTTAATATCACATTACATCGTAGGCAGGAGCTCCTTCAAGGGTATGATAAACGACAAACCCGGTCGCAGTAATAGCGTGACATCGTCTTTTTAGGGAAATCCAATTTCTTTTTACTGTATCACGATTGCCACTTTTGAGTTTGGCGTCGTCTTATATAGCGTACATTATCAGCATTCATTCGTCATCGTCATACTGTCTAATCAACTTGAGTGATGGTATTAGATACATGTCGTGGTCACCTATTGTTTGCATTGACGGCACTTTCAACAGTTACCATTACATTACTGGTGTGTTAAGGACCATGACTCTAACCTTTCTTCAAGCGCTGAGAAACACACGCTTCAGCAGTATAATGCACGATTGTTCGTGCTGGTATTGTACTTATATTCATTAATAAAGAAAATTTGCTACGGTCCTAGCCAGAACGTTCTCGAGAACTTTTAAAAAGAAAAAACGTCGTGTCAGCGGTAGCCGGGCTTCTGACTTGACACTGTACGCCAGTATCTACAGTCGAGGAACTGTGGTACCATGTTGATGGTGTATGGGTAGTTGTACCCTTACATACTAATGAATATCTGTTTGGCTCAATGCCTAAGCATAGAAGAGTTGTTAATGCAACCAGAGGTGGCTATTTTTGGTACTTAATTTCTCCTGATCTATAACTCCAAATTTCTTTAAAATTTAATAACCCTTTATTTTTAGTATAATATATTAGTTCAACAGGTATTTTGCTAATCACATTTCTTCCTGGTGTAGCAATTTTAAAGGAGATTAGTGTATTCGGCACACATTTACTATCTGTAGTTTCATATTGAAATTAAATTCTCCTAAGTTATGCTGATTTACTTTTTGTTCTTTAGCCCTTTTCATCATTATGTCTATTAAAAGTAAGGAATTTCGGAAAACGAAATAACTCTTTCATAAAAAGAAGGAATAAGAATTTTTCATCAACCCTTCATATTCTATCATTTAAATATATTTCTAATTATTTCTAAAATTAAGATAGCAATAAACAAGGCAGCGTGATGATGGGTAATAGATGGCATTTTCAATATTTCGTTTACATATACTTGCTTTAGATCCTTTAGTATGATTCTAATTTATATATCTTATTAAATGAACAGAACTTCAAAGGATGGAATATCTGTTTTATTAGGATTAGGATAAACAAATTATTCAACTATCCTTCGTATTCTGTCATTTCAAACCAAGTGTTGTAATTATTGAATTCAGTAAAGAATGATCTGAAATATAATTTTGATAAACGGTGATAACACTGCTGACTTCTAACGTTTTATTTAATATATAGAAAAACATTGGTTAAATTACTATTACTTCTAAAATAAATCTCAAAAAACAGATTTAAAAATCAAAAATACTTTTCAAATGAATGATCATGCACTTTTGAAAGTATGTGATACATACCAGTGCAGAAGAATACTACTTAAGTAAATTCATTTAACTTTTAAAACTTAAAAAATCAAATGCAATAAATATGTCTTACAGCTTCGACTGCCTAAGTAGCATTAACATTAAATTTAGTGGGGGTGGGGATTGAAGTATTTCTAAAATTATGGAATGTGCCTGATTATTTTCGATATCATGTATTTCGTAACATGCTTTGTCTTGGAATATACTTACTTTCATTAATCAGCAATAAGTCTTTACTTCTGTTTTGCTTGTCAACATTTATATGATAATCACATTATAAATTGATATCAAGACTACTATATTATTGATTCTTATGAATGTTTTTATGATTTTCAACATCAACAAATAAAACTATTTGCAAATAAGAAATAAGGTAATTGAATATGAAATTATTGTTATTATGTTGATGTTAACTTATATCACGTTTCTGATCAGTATCATTACAACAAGTCCATGAACCCATAAATTACGAGTCATAACAAAGATTGAGATTTACGGCTTCATTAGGTCTGAAAATCCTAGGCTTCAGAAGAAGTCCGACATTTGTCATAACAGATGAGAACACCATCGCAGATATCCCGGAATTTTAGATCCAGATCAGGGTCCCGGGACAACCCTGATACACTAAACCCAGAGGTGTTAATTTGTATAGGAACTTATAGGACTTTGCTACCGCGACAGTATTTATTGTACACCAGCAGCTATTAGCATATACGGTTGATCTTCGTTCGCCGCAAGATTCAAAATCGCGCCTGTTACCGATTACAAGGTCGACGCTCTTACAGATTAGCCACTACGGCCTTTATTATTGTATTTTTGGAAAATTATTGTAATAGAATAAATAAACCACTTCCCCTCAGTGATTTTAGCGATATTTTATAATTCCTGTCATAGACTATTTTAAGTGTTTCACAAAACTATTCAAATTGGAAAGAAGTACATATTTCAGATAAAGTTCAGCGTAAAAATTAATTTTTAAGGTTTTCCTGAAATTCTAATTCAAATTATTTTGAAATCACAATGTCCGAATCAGATATTTAGAACTTTCAACACTATTCTCTCATGAAGAAACACAGTAATTTAGCATCTTATCGAATAATTTAAAATTATAGTTTACATTAAAAGCATAATTTACTAAAAAGTGGTTCGCTAATATTTGTATTATATAATTTTGAATATTTAACAAAAATTCAACAAATTAAAAGCAAAGACACATAAAGAAATTTAAAGTTTTATCAAATTATTTAAAATGCATATAACATTGAAACAATGGCTAAAGTTATAAATACAAAAATGAACATTATATTTAAAATATGAATGTTTCTCATTTAAAATTAATAATTAATAATAAAACTATTGTTTCTTTATTTAAAACTCAATGTGTTTGCAAGAATATGTTTAAATGTAGAAAAATACAATTTAGAATTTCATCATCTATAGGCAAATTCACTAAGGCACCAAACAAAAAATAAAATTTGGATTATATAACTTTCCAGACCACCTGCTAAAAAACCTCATATTAGACATCGAATCAGCGAAATATAGAGAAAAAATATCAACCTGCTTTCTTACGATATGAAGTTTGACTTGGATGAAAGGAAAAAATGATGGATTGCCCTTTCCGTAAGGTTGATAATTATAAATAGATATTTTTTGGCAAGTGGAGCAGAACATCTTTCCCTCTTATTGATTTTTATTAGTCGATGGAAATATATTTTATAAATGATTATATGATTAATGTATTGAAATTTAAAATAAATATATTATGATAAATTTATGAAAAGTATATATATATATATATACAAGTATGTGTACTTCTTTCTAATTTAATTTTCTGGAATTAAATTTTCAAATATTTTCCTACTTAAATGTTTGGTATCAAAACCATTTTTAAAAATACATTTTGTTGATGGGGATGGTTAGGGCTTTAATTTTAGAATACCCCAGATTATCAGCTTAATGCTTATTACAGAACTCAATATATTAATCTCGATTTTCTTATTTTCAAAAAACTTTTAAGATTTTAAATTTTTTTTGTAATTTCTTCACATTTTGTTATACACATATGTTATTTCTTCACATTTTGTATACACATATATATGTGCATATATATACACATATATATGTGTGGGCTTGTGTGTGTTGCGTTCTGTAATTACTAATACAAAAGTCAATAATTAACCTACGCATAAAAGTATTTCTGAAAAATAATAGGGAAAATATAATTCCAAGTGAATCTCTTTGATAATGAGATATTTTTGGATTCACATCATTAAATACATAACAATACTGTTGATCAGAGGTCAACAGGAATTATTAGAGAAATATAAATCATAATATTTTAAGGAACAAGCATACTCGAAGATATTTAAAGAACCATTTTACTGTTATAGCAACAAAAATCAGCTTACCTTTTATTAGGAAATAATAATTTTTCATATTGCTTATATACATATGCTGATGTTTACAAAAAAAGGAATAAAATATTTCCAATTTTTTTTATCCTTTCGGGATGAACGTACCATATAAGCGAACGTCATTCACGGCCGAACGTCATTCACGGCCGAACGTAAAACATACGCCTCACTGGAGGATTGGCTCAGGGGCCGAACGTTGCGTATTCGCATTCTAAGATAGAACGTTTGCTGAAAATCTCTAAATGACACCTTGTGACCGTTACTTTTGAACTGAATAGTAGTTTTAACATCTTGAGCTTCAGTTTGGTCACAGTATGTCTTAATTCAGTGTTTTGTTCATCAGTAGTAGTGAAGAGGGTAGGAAAGCTTAACGTAAACAAACTGAACTCTACTCTTTAAACTTTTATGTAATGTACATTCGTGTTTCTTGTTTTTCACCGATTTTTTTATTGCTTTTTGCTCTGCATTATTTATTTACCTATTTTTACAGCTGTACCTTCAGTACTGTTTGACTTTGAATTGCTTTTGGGTTACTTCGTTTTATTTCCTTTTTATTTGGTGAACTGTGATTCCTGTTATAATTGGGGAAAAGCTTTGTTTTTCTGAAGTATGTACTCACATGGTCGATGAGCCAAGTAATGATGAGAGCATGATTAATTTTTTAAAAGTTGTGTAAAGAATATTTCTAGTGATTCTGATGAGAACATTTTATCAGAAACAGATAAAACTGTACTTTGCTTTTCTCCACGCTTCAAGAATTACCACACTCGATCTTCACATTAAGTTTTGTTCCTTCTGTAAATAGCCTTTATTGTATATTTCTTACTAATTTTTAAGTTTATCGATGTTTCAGCCAATAAAACTTTGCAATAATTTTAATAGCTCTTTTGAAAATTATTTCTCATAGTAAGCACTTCTTTATGTACATATTTCTTTAAATTAAAGGAAAAATATTATTATAAATGTTTATTTTATAAAATCGCTTAATTAGTAATCTTAAATTGTATCAAACAATGACATTATTTCGGAGACTATTTTTGTGATTTTTTTGAAAGTTAGGCTTAGCGAAGCAAAACCCCCAGGCATTGCCATATTTCCTTTCAAATATCCTCCGTCTCCAGGGTACGTCCTTTCGCCAAGAAGTGCCACCCCTAAAAGGTTAATAAACATATTATAGAATTTGTTAATTTGCGTTCTTATAATAAGAATATAATTTCCTTAGTTCTGAAAATCTATTTCATTCTACTGGAGTTCGAAATTGGTTCAAGTGATATCAAAATGATAATTTGCTAATAATGATATGTTTCGCAATGTTACATACATAATTTTTGAAAATCTCCTCTCAAAATAGTAAGTAATCGTAAATATTGGTACACATATCCGATCAGGTGATTTTACATTGTCTTTTTTAGTACTTATTTTTATAATCAATTATGTAGAATTTGGTTGGAAATTTGTTCTTCCAAACAAAAATTTTTTGTGATAATGGTAATTTTTTAAAAATGAGTTGTTTTGTGATACGAAAAATACCATTTCCGAAAATATCCTTTGAAATTACTGAGCACACTCAAACAGAGCTAAATTTCGGTAAGTATATGATTTTAACTAAGCATCCCTGAGGGTAAAAATATTTGTATAATATTTTCCGATCCTATTTTTAAACTTCATTTTAACATATCAGTATTTAACAGATCACTTAACTTTCACTTGAATGTATGATGAAACTTCTCGAAGACTAATTCAGCTAAATGTAGTTCAAGTACCAAATCATCTTTTGCGCTTAAATTAAGATCAGAAAACGTTGCTGCAACTTCAGTTTCTATCATTCTAATTGTTCATGCAAAAATAGTACTAATCTGTAAGAAGTGAGACCTATTTCTGGTCTAGATTTGAGGAGGAAAATAGAAATTCCATTATATATATATATATATATATATATATATAGAAAATAGTTTTGTTGATATAACCATTATTCATAATATATTTAGTTGAGAGAATAGGCTCTAGATAACCCAGATTATCAGCTTAAGGCCTGCACAAAACATTAAATTAATTATTCTCTATTTTTGTTTTTTCAAATATGTAAAGATATTTAATATTGTTAAAAAATTTAATTTTTTTTCTATTTTCTGGATAATTGTTCATTTATCTAATTTCTAATTACATATATGTAAACAATCCTACAGACTAAAATTAACGTATTTATTTTAACTTTTGTTCAATAGTAATGAATCTTTCTATACGTGGTCGAAATACTTTTATTTCCATATTGTAGCAGACTTCAGTCGGCCATCAAAGGCTGAAGTGAAGTTACCATACAAATCTCAGATGATCATCAGAGAGAGAAGCATAAGAAGAGCATTAAGAAGAGAAGAGAGCGTTTCTTGCTGTGTTTTGCTATTTATATGAGGGAAAATTCAATTAAACGTCAGAGTCCAAACTGTCTGAATGGAGGGACTTCCAGGGAAGACAAGTATATACCTAAAGTCGGGTAGGGATCATCCCTACAGGTCTGTTCCGATGGGAAGAGAGCATTTTCAGCAATTTTTTTTAGAACGCGTGATTGAATTAATTAAAAAGAATAGGAACTGTATCAGGAAATACGAATGAACATTACTTTTAAAGGAGAGAATGGACAAATTTAGTAAATTAAATTATTTAAGTCAGAAGTTAATGGGAATTGAGTTAAATCATTACATATATATATATATATATATATATATATATATATATTTGAGTGTGTGTATGTATATATTTAAAATACATGTTATAATCAACTGGAATTAATATTGTAAAAAATTGTAATTGTTCGTAAAGCTTACTTCAATGATTTTTATTTATATAATATTTCACATCCAGGAGCCTTAAATACATAAATAAAAAATAACATATGATAGACAACATAATATAATTTTACGGTTATTCTTTCTTAAAATAAAGTTTTGTGCCAAATAGTTTATAAATGAAAGGACCCAGTGGTTTCATATGAACTTTTTTTTCAAAAATAAATACTATAAGATAAAAAAAAAAGTATATAATAAAAAAAATTCGTATTAGAAACTCTTCTTGTAGAAGTATGAGTATAAATAGAATGTTGTATCGAATGCACAAGACATTATTTTTGTCTAATTTTTAGTAAGCAATATTATTTTACGTTTTTCACTACACATTTAATTTTGAATATTTTTTTTTTCATTTTGGTATTGGATAAATACATTTTACTTTAATCAATTTACTGCAACTACTACTTATTTAAAATTTATCTGAAATATTTTACGTTATGACACCATATCATGATAGTATTATCTAAACATTTAAAATTAGAATTGAAAATCTATTTGATGACAACTGAGTGTTCGATTGTAAAACTGAAACATATTAAATAACCTTTATCAAATATGTAAAGTTCATAGATAACACATTTTTCCTCAGTTATGGTTAATGCCTTAATTTTTCTTCTGCTAAAAGACTTTACAATGCTATCATATATTTTTATAGTCTAAACTTCTCAAAAGTTTAAGATAAGAGAAAAAGTTTAAGACATTTATATTTCACTTCATCATCGTTATGAAAATATGTCATAGGATATCGTGAATTATTCATGAACTGCAATAAATATTCTGCTTAACCGGTTTGATCGTACGCAGCAGAAACGTTTTATGCAAATGTCTCATGAATATCAAACTTTTGACAGAATGTTTGACATTCTTAAAGTACATGTTTTTATTCTTAAGAGTTGTCGCAACAATATTATGGATGATTATGTCATGTCGTCAATTTAGTTATGTATGAAGGCGAGACATTCACATTATTTTGAAATGATGCAATTCCGGAGAAAATTTTCTCTTTTGTGCCTGGATCCGTTTTGAAAATTTTCGAAAAATAATATAGCTGACCCTTTAACATATTCCACAATTTTACAGAAGTTGTTTTAATTTATTTTAAGGGTTCCGAGATATGAGAGGTAAAATAAAGTACCGATTTTGAGACTCTTTTGTTTGTATTATTTTAAAAATTATTTGTAAAGCTTTGGATTTTTTTATTTGGTACTTGTCTACTAAAGTGGATTAATTAAGAATACGCCAATGTCGCCAAGCTACTTAAAAGCGCCAAGTAAGCGGAGCGCAAAATTGAAATGTAAGAAAACAAATAACACACCAATAAATAATATAAAACTTTTTTTTAAATAATATTTTTTATTTTATTATCTTTTATATGATTAGTGATAAATCTTATCCCAATAAGTACTATAAAAATTAAGATGTTTAATATTAATATTTACATAATTTTTAGAACACCAATCTACATTAAAGGCCATATTTCCGAAATTGCGTTCACTATTTTATAGAAAGTATGTTTTTCCCCTGCATATTTCCTCCACATAAATTCTGCCAGATACGATTCTAGATGATGTCGAGCCTTTCTGGGTTGTTTCTAGTTACGGCACTTAACAGAACCCATATTCTTT
>BMAW01050553.1:235870-248324 GCA_019974015.1 Nephila pilipes
TCTACCCGCCATTTTGATTTCGTAGACGTAATGTTAATCCTATGGAATTTTGACTTAAATTCTCACATCTTTATTATTTTAACTATTTGAATGCAATAAAGTGCATCTGAAAGAACAAAAAATAATGAATGCTTCTGTGGAATTACTTTTTTCCTAAGATTTTTAAAAATATTTTTATTCTTATTTTAATTATTCGTTTTTCAGTTTTCCGCTCTTTAAAGAATATTTTCAAATATTTTTAAAAATCGGAAGAAAAAAGTAATTCCACAGAAGCATACATTATTTTTTCTCTTTCAGTTGCACTTTATTGCATTCAAATAGATCAAATAGTAAAGATGTGAGAATTAAAGTCGAAATTCCATAGGATTAACATTAAGCTGATGAAATCAAAATGGCGGGTAGACGGGAGCCTTAAGGCTCCCGTCTAGCCGCCATTTTGATTTCGCGGACGTAATGTTAATCCTATGGAATTTTGACTTTAATTCTCACATCTTTATTATTTGTTCTATTTGAATGCAATAAAGTGCATCTGAAAGAGAAAAAAATAATCTATGTTTCTGTGGAATTACTTTTTTCCTCCGATTTTTAAAAATATTTGAAATTTTTTTTTAAAGACCAGAAAACTGAAAAACGAATAATTAAAATAAGAATAAAAATATTTTTAAAAATCGGAGGAAAAAAGTAATTCCACAGAAACATAGATTATTTTTTTCTCTTTCAGATGCACTTTATTGCATTCAAATAGAACAAATAATAAAGATGTGAGAATTAAAGTCAAAATTCCATAGGATTAACATTACGTCCACGAAATCAAAATGGCGGCTAGACGGGAGCCTTAAGCGATATTTTACTAAAATGAAGCTCTGTTTCTTTAGGACTGCAATCTTAGGAGTTTACAACCAAACGTGGCGATAAATCTTACTGCATGGCGATTTTCAGTCTACATCCGAAATCGTAATTTAGCGGGAGCTGCTATAATGGACAAGTACCGATTTTTTTGTGCTTAATAAGGACATTTTAAGGGTTTTATTCAAGTGTAAAAAAACGTTTTGGTCAAAAAGTTTTCCCTTTTCTTTGAAATGATAATGGATGCGATTTTTTTGCCATATTTTCAATACCATATTTTAAGAAAAAATATTTTATAAGTATGTAAAATATTTTTCTCCTCTTTTGAAAACAATACACAGAAAATAGCGAGCCAATTTTTAATACAATACTATGTATTTTCTTTGAAGAAGTTCATAAAATTTTGTAATTTCGCAAAATATTTTATTATTTCTTTTTTTTTTTTTTTCATATGTGAATTATTTCTTAAGACTTATGTATTACCTAGATAAAAATTATTTTAAGTTCACTACTTGCATGGAAGCATACAAAATTCGAAACATATACAACAACGCATTTTTTTTTCCAAAATGGTACCTAAATGCAAATATATCTCAAAAATGATGTCCATATTCAACTAAGAGAAGAAAAAGTTTTTGACGAAATTTACTTTTATTGTCATATAGAATGATTAACCCCTTGCCAGTGTCACCCGAATCCAGTTCGGGTAACTACTACGTGCAGAATTTGTGATACCCGAACAGACTTCGGGCAAGGGAAAAATTAACGTTTCTATTTTGTGAAGCCCGATCAGAGTTCGTTTCTACTTTAAGATACTTAATTCACTATTTTCTTAATAGATGGCATTAGTGGTCCTAGTTTTTCATCGATTACGACTTCGGTCGAGGGAAGGGAAAAAGTGGATGCTCTCAGATAAACTAAGACACACTAGGATTGGTAAACAAAGCCAGAGTTTCGCTTTCTGGTTTGGTTTTGGTTGCTTTTCAGCGAGTTTTTTAGCAAATAACTTTCTTTTTTCGCAATGTCCGATTCAGACACCGATGTGGAGTACAGTTTAGGTATTTTTAATTAATTAGGTATTAATTATAAGGAATTCATTAACTTTTATTTAATAGGCATATATAAATTTTTATTTTTGTAATAAGAAACACTTTAAATAATATAAAGAACAAAATTAAACAGTCAAAAAAAATTTCCATTTTTGGTTCATTTTTCTAAAATATATGTATTATTTTATATTAGTAGGCACACAGAATATCCAAGTTCTACTAAGAATTTGAAAAAAAATAATTTTTATAAAGTCTTAGGAGTCTTAAATAAGGTATTCCATACTTCTCCCTCATATCCTGGTGCTATTAATCTCACTGTTGTAAATTGTGAACTCTCTAACACCTAACACAAGGATCAATAAGTTCCGAGACTAACCCAGAGATGGCGCTCGTAGTAAACCAGTAACCAGGTCTTTCTAGAGTACTAACCTTTGCTTGAAACGTGTCAAAATTTTAAGTCGATCGGACCAGAAACAGCTGAGTTATCGAGGTTGGAGTAAAGTCGTTTTGTAGTTTGTTTAAAAAATGGAAAAAACCGAGTTTCGTGTTCTAATAAAACATTGTTTTTTAATGGGTAAAAACACCGTGCAAGCGAAACAATGGATTGAAAAATGTTACCCGGACTCTTGTCCATCAAAAGCAACGATTTGTCGGTGGTTTGCCGAGTTTAAACGTGGTCGTACCGACACAAATGACGCGGAACGCTCGGGTAGACCTGTGGAAGCCGTTACACCGGAAAATGTGAGAGAAGTGACAAAAATTATAATGAAAGATCGTAAAGTGAAGCTGCGTGAGATTGCTGAGATGACACAGATATCATATGGAAGTGTATTTACTATTCTTCATGAAAAATTGAGCATGAAAAAGGTTTTTTCCAAGTGGGTGCCACGATTGCTTTCGATGGAACAAAAACAGCAACGAGTCGATGATTCAGAAAGCTGTTTATCGCTATTTACTCGCAACAAAAAAGATTTCTTGCGTCGTTACGTGACCATGGACGAAACATGGATACATCACTACACTCCTGAGTCGAAGTGGCAGTGGCGCACAGCTGGCGATAGCCGTCCGAAGCGTCCGAAAACGCAGCAGTCAGCTGGCAAAGTCATGGCGTCAGTTTTTTGGGATACCCATGGCGTGATTTTCATTGACTACCTCGAAAAAGGTAAATCGATCAACAGTGATTATTTTATTGACTTGCTAGTTCGTTTGAAGGAGGAAATAGCAAAAAAACGACCACGCAGTCTCGGGACTTATTGATCCATGTGTTAAATAAGAAGATCCCATATCTAGAGTATGTAATGCAACTGAATATGTGCTGAAAAACGCGTAACACATCTTACGACATTTGTTTTCTCTCTGTAAGTGTTAGTTAGTTTTTGTATCTTGTGCTGTCTTGTGATGTGTAATAAAAGTGGAGGGAACAAACATGTATTCTCCTTGACTAGTTAATGTGAATTAAATCATAGAAGAGAACCAGGCTACAGAAAGAAAAGTTGAAAGAATTTTATTTACTTATTTTTTTTTATGCTAAGTAATTTAAGACTCACCTACAGAAAGTACAATTTATCGTACAGAATAATAATTCCCATGTAATTGTCTAGTATTTAAAAAGTTACTTCTTTTACGTTTATGTGTATAATAATTTTGACTTAAGGGGAAAAAATCAAGATTCCGTTAGATTAAAGAGCCCCCTCGTTAGCAGAGTGATCATGGTGCAAGCTCAATGTTGATTCGAGTTCACTTGTGACTTTTTGTGAAGTGGTAACAACTCACATTATATATGTCAGGCCTCTTATTCCTCATTTTGACATAGTGTGAAATCTAGGAGAGTGGGATGTAAGATCATATGTAGTCATCGTCATTTAACCTTAATTTAGAATTAGAAGATCCATCTCTAATAACCTTCATTTTCTCGCAGTGCGACATTAATATATTTTCAATCAATCAATTTGATTTAGAGGAATGTTACGAAAATGATTCTTTATTAAAATATTATTTAAGTTCTTATTAATAATTTATCAAAAGTAATATTCAATTTATATTACTTTTCCATCAGTCAGTGTATTTTTTATATACAGAAATTAAATACTTCTTCATCACTTTTCAATTAAATTGGATTCACTTTTCTAAAAATGAATTATACACACTCAAATTATTCTTGAGATTTAAATGTTTGTTTGAAAGCGACAAAAAATTATAATTATACTTTTATTATTGATAGCAAAATAATAACTCGTGAATTTCGATTATTTAGTAAGTTTGTTTTTTGAGAAATATCCCAAAACAAATAATTTGTTATATTTTTCCAGACAGAAATATACTACAAAGCGAAACATTTGTTGATTTTTCTATAACTAGAAATATATTAGCTTAAAACAATCTGTCGAATTGTTTATTTTAAGCTTTATTAACTCTTAAAAATTCTTTATTTTTCTTAAATATTTGAATGCATTTAATTTCTAAAAATTATCCAATTTATCTCTAGAAAACAAATACTAGGAGCAATTATGTAAAAAATGTTTTTTTTCATTTCATTTCTCTTTGTGTTTTTATTTTGATTTATTCAATTTATCGTAAGATTACTCAAATTTAAATTTTGTGGAATACTTTTAAAGAGTAACAGAAATAAACTAATAATAAATGAAGTTTGGAACTTATCCAATAGTAAAAAAAAAAAAGAATGAAATGCACATTATTAATATTAAAAATAAATTTAATAGGAATTTAACATCATTAAATTGTTCAATGTATATTTTCAACTATAAAGATGTTTTTTTTCTCCTCTCAGAATTAAATAATTGCCAAATTTAAAGTTTTCTTCTTAAAGAGTTCAATTTATCACAAACAAGTAAACTATATATTATCTGAAACTCATTTAATTTATTAAAAAGTATTCCGGGTTGTTAATTAAATGTCTGAAGACAGGGGTTAATAATTAAAAGGTTCAATTTTCTCACTTTGGAGGAATTGCGTTCCACCTCGGTGCTTCGCAAATCAGATGCAACGTAATTTTTTTCACTCTCGAATGTCTTAGTGCACTGTTTGTTAATTAATTTCCTTAAGATTATAAATGCTTTCTTTTGTTCAGCGAACATCTAAAGATAATTATCCAACTCGAACTTATTTGAAGGTTGTTTTGTCACCTTTTATTACGCTTAGCAAAATCTTTAATTTGAGAAGAAATTGGAAACGAGTTATCACATGGAACTTTGCATTTCTTTTTTATTTGTAAATAATATTTATTGATCTGTTCACATAGAAATCAATAACTAATCACTCAATTTATCTTTTTTTTAATTATACTGTTTTTGAATTTATTTTGATATAGCAATGATTTTTATATTTGCTATCAGCATTATAAATTTATTTTTTATAAATTATTCCCATTTCAACATTTTTTATTACAAAACAAATTAAATGGTGTCAAATTATTTAGAAAGTAAAATGAATTCAAGCTGGAATTATACCGTATAAAATCGGTAACATCCATTTTTGATTATTTAATTTCACAAATATCATAATAGTCAGTAATTCATTATAATTGAAGATGAGTCAATAAAATGACATCCTAATTTACGTAATATTTATACGGTCACTGACTTTTGAATCCTTCTTTACTCGCTGTAATCGTAGTCTCTAAAAATTAATAAAATCTTAGCTAACCAAATTTCTCTCAACTAGTGAGACACTACGTAAAAACAACGGATTAGGCTTGCTTTATTCTAACCAAAAGTCCCTTCGAACAAAATTTACAACGCAAGTTTAATTAAAATAATTAATTTCAAATATGTTACAAAAGTATGTCAGCGTCTCGTTATCATCCATCTGTCTTGTTTATAAATTATATTTCGTTATATATCACATTTCTTAACTCGATACATTACACTACTTTTATTTCATCTAATTTTTCTAGCATAGTTTCATGTGGTTCAGAACAAGTTGGAATATTATGCAATTAAAGTTACGAAAAGGCCCAAAAGTTAATGAAGAAGATTAATCACTTCGCAACTAACATCACAACCTCTCCTTGAAAATGAAATGTAAAATAACCATGAATTATATTCCCCAGCGGGAAATTATGGCTCAGACTTGGTCCAAATTCCCTTTAAAGACTAATCTACCTACCTAAACAAACTAATGTAGGTTTAAAAAATAATGACCTCAAAATATTTAATCTATTTCCCAATAATTAATTAGTATTGTAATATACCTTGATAAAATAAATAGTAACCCAGACGGAAAGCTTTAAAAAATGTGGTATGAATCCCATTCGATTAATAGCAAGATTATGGAAACCCAGGAAAAAATTCTAATTATATACTACAAACAATACAATTACAATAAAAGAGTTTCAATAAAAAAACTTCTTTACACACAGTCCACTAATAGTTTCTATCTTCTCATCATTCAGTGTGCTATCTTTTCAATAACACATCGATCAATAACTCCCGAGTCTAACATTGAAAACAACATTTTTTTTGCAAAATTTTTTCTTATTCATCAACATAACACCTTTTGTTAATCACCTTTTAGGGTGATACAATCGTTCCAATGCTTTTCCAAATCTTTTTTTTATTATTATTATTATTTTTATTTATTTATTTATTTTCCAATTTTTTTTTTTTTTTCGCAAGAAATCTTTTTTGTTGCGAGTAAATAGCGATAAACAGCTTTCTCAATCATCAACTCGTTGCTGTTTTTGTTCCATCGAAAGCAATCGCGGCACCCAGTTGGAAAAAACCTTTTTCACTTCACTTCAAAAAATCTTTTTCCTGGTCCGATCGACTTAAAATTTTGACACGCTTCAAGCAAAGGTTAGTACTCTAGAAAGACCTGGTTACTGGTTTACTACGAGCGCCATCTCTGGGTTAGTCTCGGGAGTTATTGATCGATGTGTTAGACTGCACCTCTTTATCTAGCTTCCATTGTTATGGCAATCATCAAGAAATATATTTAAGTAAATATACACTCTATAAAAAAAACGTCGAACAGAGATGGAATAGCCCGATTGTAAAGAAATATTGTATGCAAATGTAATTACACCGAACATGCAAATGATTAAAATTTACTGTCCAATGAATTAATAGCTTGAGTTCCAGCACAGGTATGTACTCAGAGTATGTAAGAAGCGATTCTTAATCTGATTGTCACATTTTCTGTTGCATTACGATTTCGAATACCTTTGAATCACTGAAAAAAATGCCTCTCCGTAGGATTCGAGCTCATTACAAACAACTCTTACAGTTTGAAAGAAGTCGAATCATTGGATTGAATGAGGTAGGTCGGGCAAATCGGAGAATTGTTCGTCATATCGGTTGAAGCCATGTGACGTTTAGAAGATGCTGGTAAGAATGAGTGGGTTTCAGTGACATGATGGTAGCGGTCGACATAGGGTCACAGCAGATCGGGAAGACAGAGCGATTATCAGTTCAGCTATCACAGCGCCTCATTCATCGTTATCAACCATCAGACGTGCGACCCACATACGAGTGTCCACCATGACCATTCACAGACGGTTGAAAGAGTGAAATCTATCCACGTACCGACCGCTACGCCCCCTGCCAATCTCGCCTGCACTCTGTCGAGCGAAATTGTAGTGGTGCCTAACTCGAACAGGTTGGAATGATTCTGACTGGAGACGCAAGGTGTTTAGCAACGAATTCCGCTTCTAACTGTGTCCTGACGATCATCAAAGACGTCTCTGGAGATGTCTACTGCAGTGTGCCGATCCTGCTTTCACTATTCCACCCCACGCAAGCCCTCAAGTAGGAGTTATGGTCTTGGATTCTATTTCCCTTGTTAGCCGGCCCCCCTGGGTCATCATTATAGAAATACTTTTAGCACAGTGGTGCGTCGACGATATTCTGGTACCTGTTTTGCTACCGTTCATTTTACAGTACCCTGGCCTTATTTTTGAGCAAGGTAATGCCTGACTACATACGGCATGTGTTGCTATGAACTGCTTTACAGCTTGTCAAACACTTCCTTGCCCAGTCATATCTCTCTCCAATCAAGCATGTCTGGGATATGATGAGAATACATCAGCTTATACCGGGGAATGCTGATGACCTAACCCGACAATAGGAGAAAATTTGGAAAGAAATACCGCAGGAGATCATCAAGGATCTTTATCACTCTTTGCCACGTTGTCTGGCATCTTGAACCAGGCTAGAAGTGGGTCAACACCTTATTGAGCTAGTTAAACTTATAACTATGTAGCTATGAAATAAACCATTCAATTTTTTCTGAAATTTTAATCATTTTCTATTCTGTTTATAATTTTCCTATTCGCGAATTTTTGTCTCCATCGGACATCTTCTTCTGATTGCGTAGTTTTTTGGTTACAGATTGCATATGAACTTAATTCCAAACAGACAAGAAAAGCAGTTTAAATAACAGAAATTAATTATGATATGTTTCTGCTCTGCAGAATGAGCAGATGATACACTTATAAAACTAACATAGTTACAGAATGATTGTGTACAGACATTGTATAATTTTTTTACGTTAAATATTAAGACAAACTTTTACATAACAATGTAATGACTAAAGAATAATTACACTGCAATAAATGTTTAAAATTTGAAATTCCAATTTTTAATCAAAATTTATTACGTTTCTCTTAAAAAGATCACCAACTGTGATTTACAATTTCTTTTCAAAAATGTATATTTCAAGTTGACAAATTAACGATTTTACTTCACAAAATATCATGGATGTCTTTACAAATATTTGTAAATAAAGACAATGATATCATGTTTCTTCTTACTTATCTAATTGTTATTCATGTCAAATTATAGGAATTAAATTATTTGCAGAATGTTCAGCAAAGCTCTCAAATAGTTGTATGTGGCATGTGCTCTATATCCCTTCGAGGAAAGCTTCTCTCTTGCATCATGAGAATTGTCGATGGCACTTGTTATTACTTGGATTTTATTCTTCGTAGGTTGTAGAAGTCTCTCTTTTGCCATTGTTAAAATTTGGTAGTGACGTCGTAGAAATGGTAATAGTTGTGGTGTTTGTCGTCTATATACCAGGTTTAATGGCACCATGACACGTCCTTCATTGGCTGATTCCATATGGAGACTTGTTGGTGGGGACTAAAAGCTGTAGTGAGGAGGTTAGTGATGTTTTCATTCTCTTTTTTGTTTCACTGCAGTAGTGGAAAAGGAGTGGATCCCTTTGGTAGATGTTTCTTCTATCCTGTTTGTAACTTTTGTCCTGTCGATGATCCATTTATGCATCTTATTTATCAAATTCTCTTAGTAGCGAAGTTTCCGGGATTATTCATTTGTTGCATAGGAAGTTATTCCTTTAACCTATGATACTCGTCGATTTGTTCTTGGAGTTAGTACAGATTGTTACAATTCTGGCCTAGTTGTCCTCAATTGATTACTATTTTGCATACAATTTGTTATCACACTTGACTATCTTAAGAACCTCTCTGTACACTTGAATCTCTCGTTCTATTTCCTTCTTCTGATGGCATACTTTAATCGGCCAAGTGTTTGACCATTAGTTTTCTATCATATTTCTAAATTACCGAATACTTCTGAACACTCAAACCACCTTAAAAAGACTCCAAACTTAGGCTGAAACTTCTCAATCACTCGGACCCTGAGTAATCAGATACGTTTTCACTTACATCTGATCATTTACATTCACATGAAGATCAAGTCTTCTTTTAATGTATTATTATGTCTGTTGACTTTTTTGGAATCTTGTAAATTATTTTACCTCAGCTAAATTTCTGCAGTATTTTTGTACATCATATTACCATTTTGAGGTACTTCAACCAGTGTCTGTAAGACAGTTACAGATTTGTATTTTAAAAACAACTCAATGCTCAACTCTTACGTTTTCATCATGACCTTTATTGATTCAAGTATATAGATCAGCATTCCTGTTTACTATTTATACTTCTTTCTAAAATTGGCTCGATAATTTTAAATATTTTCATTTTTGAGTTACTGCTTTTTAAATCTCTTGATATTTTCGTAGTATTTTTTTTTATAAAAATCAAATTTTCTGATTTCTATATATAGATTTAAAAATAAAAACATTCATTTCAAAACAAATCAAATTTGCAATAGTTGAGCTACAACAGTTGAAATGAAATACTATTGTTATTCCTGCTTGTAATTTATATATATAAATATTACTTTAGTTTAACGTATTTACTAATACTTCATGGAATAATTTCAGTCTGCTCCACTTTAATGTTAAGCAATATTCTAAATCCTTTTTGTCTCTAAACTGATTTCCTTAAATTCGTAAATAACTATTTATTTTGAAGAATGCCTGAATTAAATACAAGTGCGTCACGTGTTGTGTTATTTTTCTTTAAAGTAAATAAAAAAAAATCCATTAATTTAAAAATATTTGAGATTTCAATTACATGTGAATCTTTTAATTTAATACTACAGATGCTTTTAACACTAGACACAGTTGATGTATTCTGCATCAATATTTTCATTTTAAATCAATGGAGCAGTTATTTGTAATTATATGAATAAATATCATTTAGATTTATTCTTTGTATAAGAAATCAAATATATACATTTTTTTCAATGATGCATTGATGTGATGTGAACATTTTACAATTAATATATGAGTATAAACATCCCACTACGTCGAATACAATTCTCTTTGTGTATCTAAATATATTGTTTATTCTAGCAGCGGAACTTAGAAACACCTACTAAGGAACAGAAAATGTGATTTCTTTTATTATAAATTTCTAATACATTTCATTAAGTGTAGCTCTTAAAAAAAATGTAATGAACATTTTTAGAAAAGTTATGCGAGTTTTTTAATAGTTTTATTTCATTTCATGAATCATTTTGAAACAAAAAATGCAAAATTAAGATGTTTTCTTTTTATAAAGAAAGAGACATTTTTACTTATTTTGAGAATATTTTGACAATAATATTTGATTCAACTGATTAAAATGTATTTTCTATATTATATGTAAAATTTCTTAGCATAATTTTTTCGAATTACCATAATAAATTTTGATAATACATATGCAAATGCGCGTTCATGACGTAAAATTCCCGAAAACGTTTAAAAGGGCAGAAATTATGGTTTGTTAGATGCATCTTTTTTGCTCTGTCTCACCTGCGAAATTAAATATTTCATTTTTTTTTTTATTTTGAGAAAGGGTGAGTTAAAAACGTCACAATGACTTGATTTATGTTTATGACAATGACAGAAATTATGGTTTGTTAGATACACCGTTTTTTCTCTGTCTCAGCTGCGAAATTAAATTTTTCATTTTTTATTTTGAGAAAGTTGAGTTAAAAACGTCATAATGACTTGATTTACCGAAATCCATTGCTTGAAGTATTATAGAGACTTCGAACTGTACAAACACAAAACGGTATAGGAAACACTGTTTGGGTAGCCACGAGTACCATTTTAAAGTTGGGGAATCAATCGCAAGACACAAAGAGTTATAGACATCGGCCAAAGCGAGGCCCTCCACATGTTGCCAAAGTAATTGACGACTGACCTCTCCCTCTATTCTCTTGTTGAGGCAGAACACGAAAGGCTACTCAGCGGTAAAAATCGTTGCTTTTAAAACACCATGAAGGGTTGCAAGTTAAGTAGACTGAAATAGTCTTTATGTAAATGGTGTCTACACACGTTGGCAAAGGTATGTATTCCATTGGACTACAAGCGCCATGCGGCCCAAAAAAAATAGTCTGGAGCAAATGGAAATTGGGTACAAGATGGCTGGAGTCAAGTACTGTTTGAATGAACAAGCCTTGAATGTGACACCCGACGTAATTTGGTTTGCAGAGAAAGAAGCATTCGAAAACTCCCATATTCCTTCGGTAAAGCCTACTTCATAGACGAGGCAATTTAATGGTATGGTTAAAATCTGCATCGGGAGACTTAAGAACCTACATAACCTTAAGAATGGCAATTCGATGGCTCAAATGTACGCAGTATTGAGATTTAATGTCGCATCTTATGCTACAGCCATTGGTGATTCATATCCTTTAATGGCTGATAATGCTAGACTATATACAGCTCATCTTGTGGAGTATATGTTACAGCTTCAAACAATCGGCTTATAGAGTGGTAAGTATGTACTACTGACCTAAATCCGATTAAGTAAATTTGGAACAGACTCAGATGACGCACAGCAGCGAGGACAAGGTTTGCCTTTAATGTCAGGGACCAGAAGATAGCAGTATTCTTGCAGTGAAATAGTATTTCCCGAATTCTTATCGAACAGTTCATTGCATCGATGAAAAACAGGGTTGCCACTGTCTCAGCTCTAGGCAAGAACCACACATCATACTAAAAATCTTCCATCATTTTAAGATAATAATCTTCCTTTTGTTATATACTTGTATCAAATTGATGTCCCAAAGCATCTTTTCATGTTCTTGACATCTTTTCTTAGAATTAAAGCTCCCATGCAATTTTTGGGCATTTTTTCGTTTCCGTATTGGATTTGTTACACGTGTACCTTATATTTTACGCCCATACATGGTTGTCACACATAGTTTTCTAAGCTTCTTTGAGTATTCCCCTAACCCTTTTGA
>BMAW01050553.1:248424-294880 GCA_019974015.1 Nephila pilipes
TCTGTTAAATTATATATACTGAATTAATTTTGGTTAAATAACTATAATTAAATGCATGGTAAAATACATTTAAGGTTTAGTTACTTGGGGAAATGGATTTATAAATCTCTTTAGACAAATGTATTTCAAAAGTTTTATCAAAGTTTCCTGAAGATTCAAAAAATTTATTACAAATTTTGGCAACATTTATCTAAGCATTTATTTAATTATGAAAAATTAGTTTTGCTGAACTTTTATTGTAGATTAGTTCTATCTTATACTGAAAAGTACTTTGAGAATTTATTTTTCTCCTTCGTTTTAAATATTCAATTTATTTCAGGATGTTCCAGTTTTAAATTAATTATTTCAAGTAAGAATATGATGAGACCTGTACAAAAACAATTAGAGCAATGTGAATCAGTCATTTTAAATAATCTACAATTATAAATAAAATGAATTTCAACATTTTAATACTAAAACAAAATATTTCATTAAAACATCACATTAAAGAAAAAACAATCTTCTGGAGAAGCAGGCAGACTAAAAGTGACTAGTGATGGTTTATTTTAACATGGCTTTGATAGAAAAACGAAAAGACGAATATCTAAATCATTATTGTTTAAGATTCTTTTATTATCAGCCCTTTCATGGCCTTTTTATGGAAAAACTTTCGCTGAAAAATAAGGCCAGGGTACCGCAAAATGAACGATAGCAGAACCGGTACCAGAATGTCGTCGATGTACTGCTATGCTGTAAGTGTGCTTCTGATGACGATCAAAGGGGGCCGGTTATCAAGGGAAATGGCACCCCACACCGTAACTCCTGGTTGAGGGCCTGCGTGGCATGTAACAGTGAAAGCTGGATGGGCAAGCTGTCCTGGGCGTCACCAGACACGTCTTCCATGATCGTCAGGACACAGTTGGAAGCAAGTTGCCATTTGTTAAACGACGTCAAAATTAATTTGGCAAATAATCATGGGTTAGTTTAGCTTGCTATTTCATAGTATAATCGCCATTTTACTTAGAGAATATACAAATGATGAGACATGGATTGATCACCACACATTTAAAGTCAAGCAAGAATAGCATCAAGCTGATTTTGGTCAGCTTCCCCTTTAGAAAGCGAAACCAGTCTCATCGGTCGGGATGGCTATGATGCTTATTTCTTATGATGCAAATGGCCCATATGCATGAACATTTATAAATAGGAAAAATTAGAATTAGGATGGGAATGTAACTACAATGTTTTGTACGATTATCTCTTTTTCATTCCAAACAGATGTACTTTTTGAACTACCATTGTATTTTTTATATAATAAGCTTTCCCAGGTTTATTCGTAAAGGGAAATTAAATAAAAAATTCTTATACAACTGAGCATCCTTGAACAATGTTTCTATCTAAACATTACGGGAATTAGATAATTCTCCGTTCAGTGCAAATTTTTAAAGTGAAAAATTTGAAATTAGGAAAGTTTCTTTACAGTATGGAAAGATCTAAGAACTATTATATGCACAACATATACATTTTTCATTTGAGTTTGAATCACGTATCAAATTTGCTTGCAGAGACATTTGAAAATTAATCAAACTTGAAATTTATTATGTTCTTAAATTATTATGATACTTTGTATTTTTATTGTATTTGTGTCTTAAGAATAAACTTTGAATATTCTTTCAATTTTTATCAAAATTTGAACTGGATAGACATACATTTGAATTCAAAATTTATTATAACCCTACTGTTTATTTTCCATTGTCGTTTATGAGCACATGAATGTATTTAAAATCTTGATTTTTAACTTTCTTGACGAATATGTTTCTTAAGAATTTCAAAAATTATTAGCTATACAAGTATTATATAATTTTTCAGGGAAAAAGCAATGTTATGATGCATGGAAAGTATTGAACATTACATATTTTCATATTTCAAAAAATCTTTCTTTAAAAAAGATTAATTCTAAAAATTTACCAATTCTTTGAACTAAGCAACAGTTATGTATTTCAACATTCCCTGTGTTATATGCATCCGATAAAATAAACAAATATGTAAGAAAAATATATGTGATTATTTTGTGTGAATTAAACTTTTTTGTGCGATAAACAGTTTTAGTTACACACATGTGGGAGTAGATGAAATTAATTCTAACTTTTTATTGACACTTTAGCTACTCATGTACCAACTGGTGTGCCGAAAATTGTAAATCAAGCATTAAACTTAGAAGGAAATACATAAATAGAAAAAATAACAACTAAAAAAGAAAATATATGAAAAGGATAAAAAAAGACAAAATTATGAAAAAAAATAAATGATACGAAAAAAGAAAAAAAAGGTTCGATTTAAGAAAATACGAAATTAAATAGCAAAGTTCTACTGAAAAGAAGAAAAAAAATATAAAAGAAATAAACATTTAACACATTCAAAATGAAATTATCACGAGAAATAATTATTTCATTGGATAATTTCACATTTTTAGATATGTTTTTTTTTATTTCATAATCAAAGACGCAGTTTTCTATAATAGTGTAAAAATATTAATGAATACTTTAATTAATAGATTCGTGATTACCCTAGGTAAATTATAGAAATAAATTTGGAAAATATAATCCAGATTTGTATCTGAAAATAAATAAGTCCCCATTTTCGAAGCCAATAAAGTAAATAACTTTTCATCATTGAACTTCCATTTGTCTGGTAACCAAAAATTAATTTCTTACTTTTCCCTCAAATCAGTACCAGAAGTAATCTCTGAGAAAATGAATTCCAATCAAATTTTAGTTAAATGAAATGCAAAAGCATAAAGCACCCAGTTAAAAAAAATCTATACCTAAGAATGAGCGAAAAATTAACAAAATTTGGAAACACTGTACTTTTTTAGCTACATTTATCGCTCTGATGAACCTTAAAATCACATTTATTTTCCACTGAACGATTCCATTTTCTTCAACAAGCCGTGTTCGTATTTGTAAACATTGCAAGCTACTTTTCCCCATCCCTTATTTGCTCAATGGCTTGAATTGAAGGGGTTTTGTGCCATTATGACACACATCAAAGGAGAGATCATGACATAGATTCCTATTTCGGGGGATTAGTTGTTCCGGCAGGATTTCAGAAGTGTTAAAGGGGCTTTATGGAACTAAATTGAAGGACAAAGGTTGTGATTGAAAGGTTCTTTTACAAATAATATGGTGGATGAATTTTGATGGTGTTAAATATAAAATTTGTAAGCGATACATTTTGTTACAAAATATAAATACATCTCAAAAAAGGATGAATACATGAAAAAAGTTATTTATACGCCCCATACCGAATTCAAAACATAAAAATTACGAAATAACTTCTTACTAGATGATCCAAAAGTAGTAGTTTGAAACTGAGAATGAGATGTCTTGACTTCTATTCATCATAACACATTAGAATTTATAAACATCCCTACAATATTTTAAAAAAATTTTAAAAAAAAAAAAAAAAAAACATTAATTTTAAACTATCTTGGAAAAATTTTAAAGTTTTCTGTTTAAAGCAAATTTTCTGCTTAAAAGTTTCTGTTTAAAGCAAATTTTCTGCTTAAAAGCTTCTGTTTAAAGCAAATATTATTATTTTCTTTTACTTTCTACTATACATATCGTAAGATAAACATTACATAGAGTGTTCCAGTTTATAATAATAATCTTACACTCCGAAAGAGAGAAATTAATCACAGAGACGTGAGAAGGAAATCAGATGAATGGAGTTTACGTACCTTAAACTAGTCAAAAACAAATAAATAAAAGAATAAAGAAACGCGGGGGTTCAGTGGGGTTCTCTTACAAAATCAGAACAAATAAGATCCTAGATCGTCAAGTGCAGCATGTAAATTTCACCACAATCGAGAAAAGATAAAATACAACTAAGCGAATGTGAATAAAAAAAACTATTTTTGTAATGCATGTTTTAAAAGCTTTGAGCTAAGATAGCATAGTGCATTTAAGACATTTTATTTACCTTTTTTAGATTTGAACATTTAAATGGAGAAAAATGACCATTTGTCTGAAAGCGGAATAATCGTTTTACTTATTTGTTTAGCTAAAAAATTATATTCAAGACCTTTTGGTCATAGGTATTAGCCTTACGTTTAATCTATTTTTATTTGCTAATTTTAAAAAAGATATTTTCCTATAAATTATTTCAATAACTATATATAATGTTAAAATAATGTAAATTTAATGAAATAGATTCTCATTGATCTTGATATTTATATTATTGATCAGTTTATATTAACACTACAACTCACGGATTACTCAACTCTCGGTTTCATATCCATAGACCCAAAATATATTGAATCATTGCTGTACATTGTATTGACATCGCATCGTAGCATCAAAATGCAAAATCTGATGACTTAAGCAATCATATATCTGCTGTTCACAAATGTGTTATCAGATTCTCCCAAATGTGTTGCCACAGCTGTATAACTAGTATTAATCTTCCATTTTTAATGGAAGATTTCAAAATTTAGTTTTACAATTTAAGCATTAAGTCTCATGTTAAAATAATCCTTCAGCAAATACCGTTACTCCAACTCTTCTTATATATTTTCATAAATAAATATTTCACGCTCCTTGTTTAAAAAATTAAAGAAAAGCGAGTGCTTTTTAATCGAAAATATATGTGCAAAATAAAGTAGTGCATAATATTCAAACAAGAAAAGTAATTCAAAACAAAAAAAAAGGTAATTCGTTTTTATCCTGATTTTCAATTTCCCTTTCCATTCTTTTTCTTTTGAAAAATGTCAAGAGTTTTCATAATGACTGTATATTTGGAAAACCATTAAAGGAATCACGCACCCCTAAACATGCGCAAAAAAGTCTTTCTTTGTCATTTACATACCTTAACATAAGAATCCTTATTACAATGTTTGCTTCTTTGAATGTATATATGCATTCCAATTCAGAGTACAGCTACTATTATACATTTTTCAAAACCACACAATTATATTCTCGGAAGTACTGTTTTTCGTAGTTACCTAATTAGAATTTTGAGAAATGATATGTCGGAAAATCTTTCATTTGAGATTATCTTATATTGAAAGACAATTAGTTGTGGTAAGAGGATGAATAAAATTCTAGAAATTTAATTAGATTGAATTATTAATCTAATTAGTTATTAAAGATATCCTAAAAACTTTTTCATATATTCTTTCAAATTAAGACTAACAAAATTAAAGGGTTTATTGTTATGAAAATTACAATGATTTGACGCTAGTTTATGTAGGTGGTTTTGAGACATACTCTTTATGTATTGTCTTTGAAATATTCGTCATAACATTTTATAGAAAAAAAAATAAAAATTTAAGCAATTGGTTAATTATATTTCGGCTTTAGATATTTTCGAAGCCAAGGATAGGGCGGTCAATTGACTTTTCAGTGCCGGTGGCGTTTCGAAACTTGAGCCACTGGATCTGGAATAAAAGTTTATCGGTCACTTTTTACAGCGTCCTTATCAACTAGACCTCTTGGGCTAGTTGTTAAGGTGAATTAAATTCTGACGTTCTTGTTACAGAGCATCGCTGCATACCCTCCCTCAAACATCGACGTTGATACTAAGAGAAACATTTTAACTGGTGTTCATAGGGAACGGTGTATTTCCTACCATTACTGCAATTGATATACATCCCCCTCCTGTTCAAATGAGTTTTGTATTGGACAATTTCCGTTTGACGTCATCGGTTATTTCTAGTTGAGTGGCGGGTCTCAGCGACACTTGCGCTATTGTAGAAATATTACTAGTTATGATTTATGTGCAGTTGTCTTAGTTAGAGACACAAGGCAAGTGTTTTACGTCTGGGACATATGCATCCAGTAGTTCTAGACAGGGCTGACATTTAGTTTTCGAGTCTCAAGTCACCATTTTAGTGGGTGATGTGGGAGGACAGTAGATGACATTGGAGTGCCGATGGCGTTTTGAACCCTGGTGGGTCCGATGAAAAGTTGATTGGTAACTGTAAGATTCACCGAACTAAAAAAAAACAATATAGGTGGCGCGGCCATCGATATGAGGAGAGAGGAAACAATAACAGAAGAGGAAGAATGGCGGCTATGACCGGTCGCATGATGAACAAAATGGCATGAAATATCAGCCAAATGTTTAGTATTAGTGAATTTTCATATTGTATTAATTGTGTGTGTTCTGTGGCTTTAACAAAAGAATAAAAACTTTAGCCACTAAAGTTTGTGTATCTGGTAGTGAATGAATCTTCAGAAAATGAAACAAAGAACCTACAACACGAAAAACACCGAAATATTACTGTAACTTTTCAACTAGCCCGAAAGAGACGTCCTTCTTAGGCACTTTATTAAGGCGTTTGAACTTCTTGCGTTGTTGTTGAACACAGCTAATGCAATATTTTAAAATGTGATCTTCTTTTTAAATATCAGTTTATTAAGGACATATTTTGAAGTTAAATTACGATATTTGCCCAACAGGCTGAAGCATTAATAACCGAGTAAAAGCTGATAATTAATATAAAGCTGAGTAAAAAATAATAATAAATTTATGTGGAGGCTATTGACAAGTAGTACTAGTATTTTTAGTTAGAAGTTCATGTGATATGATAATGCACTTTCTTTTCCAGTATGAAATACTGGTGATATTATAATGTACTGTTATTTCTACTCTAAATAAAAAATTATCACCCAAAAAATTTAAAATTTCCACCAAATCTTTTCGTGACACATTTCAAGAAAAAATACAATTCTTATAATATACTCTGAGTAACGAGATATTATAGAAGATTATGTGAAATAACTGTACAGGAATATAGATATCTTAGTAAATTTTACTACCTCAAAGTATAATTAGGGCTGACGAGTAAGTGGAGGATTTCATAATATGTTATTCCCACATATTTTAAAATTAACATAAATAAAATGATTTTTCACAACTCAAACGTCATAATAATCAAGGAATGTATTTAATATGAAATTTAAAGGTATAATCAGAGGACCTATCTTTTCGAAGATTTTACATGAGAATTTTCAGTATAAATTAACATTTAAGCTATATGTAGCGCATAATTTTTGTGCGTCAAAACTTTGTTTATTTCAGCAATATTATCAACTTATAATAAAATACGAGCTATTTTAAATATTATGGTGTAACACCCTTCATATGGTGTAACACTCCACATAGTGTAACACTCATCAAAAATATATCAAAATATACCTATTATTTTTTTTTTCTACAAGTGGAGGAGAAACAAATGTGACAATATTTGTTTTTAAGGATTTCTTTGTTGATTTAGATGCAATAATTATTTACGCACTCCTTATTATATACATGTATGAATAAAACAAAATTTTCTTAGCCACTTTTTTATATAAATAAAATGACCCAATTTAGGAAATGTTAATTGTTGTTTTACGTACATTTGTCATTACGTCTTTGTTTTGAATTAAACCGTGATCCAATATTAAATATGCTAAGAGCTAGAAATATAAAAATATTAAATGATACACAATGCCGAAATTTATCCAGTACAAAAACATTTTATAAGCTACTAAACTATACATTATTTCGCCTTAAGATAAGGATGATGCAACAACTTAAATATACTGCTCTTGAAACATGTTAAAGTGAGTAGTTTTATCAGAAGAACATTAACATACCTTTGAGCACAATATACAATTAGTAAAAGCATTATATCATCCAAAACCAAGCAAACGTGATTAATTGATAATTGATTCTATAATTTAAAAATAATTATTGAAGTATTTTAGTTAACAGTAACATACATAAAATGTACTCTTTTAACTTTTGAAAAATGTTACGGAGTGATGGAAATTTTCATTCTAAGACTCTTTGGAATGTTTAGAAAACAAAAATGAAAACAGTATTGTTAAATCCAATCTTTTTTTGATTATTTAAAAAAGTAACACTGTAACAATGCAAGTGTAATACGTATGATTAATTTTAAAAAAATAAGGAAAAAAAAACCAAGATTGTAAAATATGAATGCAATAAATACATAATCCGAACTAGAGAAGTATTAATTGAGTAAACAAAAAAAAATGTTCGATATACAATTAGGTAAATGAAGCATAAAACACATAAAATGTCTTTTTAAAATAAATCCATATCCTATGCGCGTGCAAAGACTTAACATGAATAGAAGAAAAAAACAGCTTTGAATTGTAACATTTAACACTTCAATACGCCTAAAGTCTCAATATTTTCCACTACACTAGTTTGTTTCTGTAGGAAGTGCTACAAGCATTTGTAAACACTAAAGAGTATTTTTTCGCCCCTGATTTGTTCAATGGCTTGGGAATGAAGAGTTTCTGCCATTATGATACGATATCAGTAAACAGAAATTTTTTTTCTTCTATTTCTGGTTTTCCAGCAAACAGTTTGGGGCAGAAATCGAAAAAGTATTACAGTGGGTTTCAATGTAGATTAGAATGCAGTACTGCTTGAATAATTTAAGTTATTTTTTTACGTAGGTCCGTAATAAATATATTTTAACTTTAAAAAAGAGTAATATTCATTAAATAGGTTTCTCAAAAACTAAATACTGAATAAATAAAAATAATAAATAAATTTACCTGATTCATTTCTGCTATTTTTAATAGATTTTTGGGATGCGTATAGTTTTGAAATTTATAGATTTGTTTTTAAAACGTTTTTCTGAATTTCACTTGGTGTGTGTGTGTGTGTGTGTCATCAAATTTTCGATCGTTAATTTAACCAACTTCCCATCAAGCTAGAAATCTGAAACCTTGGGAATCGTTCTCACTAGCCTAACAATACGATATTTGGACATTTGCGACAAGTTTTAGCTAGTATTTTCTTCAATAATGCAGTTTATCCCAACCACTTGGCGCGATTTCAAAAATTGGCATCAAACTTGGCGATTTTTTTGTTTGGCTGAACGTTAAGTCCGTAAAACGGACCAGGGTAGCCACATTTGGCAAAATACTGCCAAATAATTCTTGTCGCCAAGAGTGATTGGGTTAAACTGTATTCCAACCATTTAATTTACCGAATTAATTAATTAATTTTAGTTACTTTTAACGTTTTTATGTATTTCACTTGGTTCGTGTTTCTGTGTGTGTGTGTCATCAAATTTTCTATCGTTAAATTAACCAACTTCCCATCAAGCTAGAGTTCTGAAATTTCGGGAACCGTTCTTACTTGCCTAACAATGCAATATTTAGATATTTGCGACCAGTTTTAACTAATATTTCAATAATCTTTCTTAATAAATTTTGCCACTATATAAAAACGTTGTTTTTAAAAACGTTGGTTTTTATCTCGAATTATTATGCATTAAAATTATTTTAATCAATGCTATAGAATAATGAAGTTAAAGGACCATGATAGTCTGGTGGTCATGGTCATGGATTTGCAGCAGGCGGTTTTCGTAGAGCCTTGGGTTCGAGACTTGTTGCTACTTAAGACCAGCCATTTTGCCGGACTGATACACATGAACTTTGTCGATACCCAAAATCCTCTCATTGGTGTGGATGTTAGGAGAGACAGATGCTAGTTCAGGCGTCGTCCATGTCACATGAACGAGGTTTAAAATTAAGAAGTCCGTCACTTCTAGCATTTGTGTTGATTCTAGTGTAACGTTAATAAAACCAATTTAACCTAATATTGAGATAAAAATGTCATAGATACAAAACATTGTTTAGTATATCTTATATTTTTTTTTACAATTCATTTCATAAATGTTATTGGTATTAATAATTGTTAATGGTATTAATTTTCATATTGTTACTATTGACATTAATGGATTTCATTTAATTTTCGGCTTACAATTATTACCACATAATTTTTAGGAAAAAAACAAAATTATAGAGCTTATAAAACATTTAAATCTATAGATATTGTAATATATTTTTCGCATATTCCAAACAAATACTTAATCGTTGTATAAGATTTTGGTGGGCAAAAACTAGTTTTTAAAAGAACGTGAATTATATTAGAAGCACGGTTTTGTGTGTTGCGAAATTTCATAAAATTCTAATATTATTGCTCAGTCAAGTGACATGTTTTTACAATAGCTTTATTAATATTCTTCATTCCATTGGATTAAAATGTAATATTACAGCATAAAAAAGAGATTATTACTAAATAACAAAAGAAATTATATTAAATGCCATAATCAACAACATAAAAGTTATGTAGCAATTTTTTCCTGTAGACATTGATAAAAAAACTATTTATTTCGCAAAGTACGGCAATACCGACCGAATTTTGAAAAATATCATAATATTGCAAACTTATGTCCCTTCCTTCGAAAGTAAGTTCTGTTCACCTAGAAATCTTAAGCTATAATTATTGATTGATTTCCTATTTTATTCACATTCTTAATTTAATACATCATTCGAAATTACATATGTTTCGCAATTCCTAAGCCTTTTTTAAGAGGGCTAATTTTAAAGTCACCAAATGAAACATATTACATATAAAATCTATTTTCATCATGATTAGATATATCTTTATAAGTTTGATAGCTTGCTGGAGAAATTATATAGTATTATTAGGTTTTTGATTAGTTATTCTTCTTCTTGAATAATTTAATTTAATACATATTTTTTTCATTAATGGGATTTCATTTAATCACTTAAGAAGAAAGAGTTGTTTGTCAAAATACTCTTTTTCTATAGTATATTTTACATTTTAATATAATTAAGTAATTTTTAATTCATTGTTCACATTTTAGTGTTGTGAATGCGTGGAAAGAATCTTCTGTTTAATAATAAAGAAATCGATAATTCTTTATTACTTCCAAAAAAATCAAGTATTCCTTTAGATTAATACATGAAGAAATTATTCATTTTTCTTTATTTATGTTCTATGATTGTATCACATTATATAAATTAAAAATATATAAATATTGATAAAACAAAAAATTCTGTCCGATTATACCAGCAACGATTTTTGGGATTCAAAATGTAATTTCATTTCGCTCTACTTTTCATTTTCATTTCTTTTCTTTTCTTCTCCATGAAAACTACTAAAAACTCACACAATAACTCACTACTTGAAACCCATTAGGGAGCTCACGAAATCTAAACCAGAATAAAATCTCTCCGCTTAAGTATTTACATACATAAATATAAACACCCTTATTACAATAAATCTTTCTTTGAGTGTGCATATGCATTTCGATACAGAAATGAAGGGAGAAAACAAAAGGACTACATTCGTTTTTACCCACAAAAAAATAACAAAATTCAATTTCCGGCTATATTTTCCGCATTTGTACACTTTGATTTTAGAAAATAAGTGTTTTGAGAAATCAGCCTCTTTACATATTCATGCACTTTAAGAAAACATCAATTATGGATGAGCAAAACTGGAACAATGTCAAATTAATGGAGTTTTAAAGATTTATCTTAAAAATCCTCGTTGGAACGGAAAATTGTTATTAGGCCATTTTGTAAGAATTCGCTTTTCTGAACTTTCAAAATATTTCTTAATTATGATTCTGACACAGCATAATATAACTCGTTAAACTATGTTTTAATTCATTTAGGAACATATTACTTTCGAATTTGATACATTAAATATTTAAAAAAGAAGAATTAGTTTATTTTAAACAATTTAAGTTAAATAGCTTACGGAATACTCTATTTATAGTCCAATATGTATGATAAAAATGACCATTAAGGTTTGTAGCAGAGATATAGATATATAGTAACGGTATACACGATGTTTAACGGGTAGCATATGACTCTCATAGAAGAAAAATGCAGAAGTTCAGCAAATAAAATATAAGTATGGAACATGGCGAATTAAATCTACTCAATGTCCAAAAGGAAATAATTCTTTATTCTCTTTTTACGATAATTGAAAATTTATATTGATGGATGATCAAAAGTAAATATTTTATTTAACTTCTTGTTAGTTGAGAAATGTAATAATGTTATTCAAAAATAATTCGAGATAAAAACCAACATTTTTAAAAACAACGTTTTTATATGGTTGCAAAGTTTATTAAAATATTATATAAATATTAGTTAAAACTTGTAGCAAATGTCTAAATATTGCATTGTTAGGCGAGTAAGAACGATTGCAAAGGTTTCAGAGCTCTAGCTTGATGGGAAGTTGGTTAAATTAACGATAGAAAATTTGATGACACACTGATACACATACAGACAGACACTCACCAAGTGAAATACATTAAAACGTTAAAACTAACTAAAATTAATTAATTCATCCGGTAAATTAAATGGTTGGAATGCAGTTTAACCCAACCACCCTTGAATTATGTTTCGGTATTTTGCCTAATATGGCTACCCTGGTCCGCTTCGCAGACCTAACGTTCAGCCAAAAAAACATCTCCAAGTTTGGCAATTTTTGAAATCGCTCCAAGTGGTTGGGTTAAATTGCGTTATTAAAACAAATATTGAAATATTAGCTAAAACTTGTCGTTAATGTCTAAATATTGCATTGTTAGGCGAGTAAGAACGATTCCCAAAGTTTCAGAGCTCTAGCTTGATGGGAAGTTGGTTAAATTAAAGATCGAAAATTTGATGGCACTCTGATACACACACAGACAGACACACATCAAGTGAAATACATAAAAACGTTGTAACATAAGAAAACGATGAAATGTTTCTATCAAACAATTTTGTGAGAAAAAAAATTTATAGAAGTTATATTTTTTCTAGATGCCTTATGAATGTTTTTCATGTTAGCAGTTTGCTGCCAAAAGTTTTAATGATAACGTGTTAAAGAAGTTTGCATGAACTCATTCAAAAGTAGATCGGTTGAAAGAGACTGATGTTTCTTTGGATTTTAGTCTGGGGACGGAAGTTAATAATGTGGAAAATTTGGGCAGAAAACCCAAAGAGTATCCTTATACAGTTTATTTTTATTGGGTCTACACAAAACGTACCATTGATTACTTAATCTAATAAGTTCTATTTGGGAAACAGTTAATGAAATAGCGCCACTTATTTTGGAGGGATGAAGGAGAATAAAAATCCCTTTGTATGCTGTTCAGTAAGCATGGCAACTCGCAGTTCATGGACCACAAGTGGCCCGAGCAACATAATTTCACGTAACAAAAATTCATTTAAGATATCAGACCTTCATTTTCGAAATTTCTAATTATACATGATAACAGATAATGAACTACAACATTCAACAGAGCACTATTAACAATCATCCTGATTCCACGCACATTTTCTATAATTAGTAAGGAAGGTTTTAGCATCTGATAGTAAAATAATACCTACCACGCCATTAATTTTCTAATGACTTGCTTCGTGTGTGTAATATTAAGCATTCCGCTTTCAGAGAACAAGTGTATCAATTTTGGCTATTAATCTGTGTCTGGTAGATAACATGCAAGAAAATATTGACTTTTGGCACAAATTTCTGTTATTTAGTGTGAACAATTACTCATAGGTCTTGTATTCACTTATCTTCTACCAAACCTATGTGGCGGCAAGACTAAACGAAGAACTGTTGCCAAACATTAGAACTTCCAAGGATTATTGTATATTTTCTGTTGCATTAAATATAAAGAACTCTACTTGATACGGGAAAATGATATTCATGTATCAAGTTATACAACATAAAAACATAAAATTGTTGTGATTACATAAATATTCTATGGTACTAATCATAATTAACAGCACACCTACTAGGTACATTGAGAGAAGAAACTTCTTTATTGATATATAGTACAACCAGCATGAAAGTTTTATTACCACTGTACTACATTAACTTTTACTAGAGTTATTGCGAAGACAATAATCACTTGATGGAAAAAATGCATTTGTGAAAAAATCAAAAAATAATGAAATTTTGAAGGAAGATGAAATATAATTGTTGAAACTTTTAAGACATCTATCTGAATAAACAGATAGGGACGACTTCTATAAATACTTAGCAAGTATTCACATTATCAATTATTTTCAATTATGTTGGGCTGAGTAATTATTAGGGATGGTGGTTTCAAAAGTAAAACTGAAATGAAATAAAGTAAATAAAGCCTTAGATAAATATTGTTTTTGACCTAAGCAAAACGCTTTAATATTATATCTGCATCTAATTAATCAATAGTTACCATGTTTATCAGTGTTATTACTTATGCTAATATATTAAAGTTAATGAAGCTGTAGCATATATATGTCAGAAAAAAAATTCATTTTCTAAAAAAATAATTACTTAAAATTTTAATGTTTTCCATAATATTTAAATATTTGAAAGTATCTACTACGTCTGAAAATTTCAATATTTTTAACAATATTTTCTTAATTTCTTAGAAGCATTTCACATAATGTCGAGCAAAACTTAGTCTTTTTCATCTTTTATTATAAATTTGCTATTTTTTTCTAACACTACGAAAAATATTGATACAACAGTTGTATCATACTTTCTGGATTAAAAAAAAAAACCTTTTATATAAATACTTATTCCTTGTACAGAATTATCAAATATATTATGCAAACACCACCAGAAAAAATTTAAATTTCATAATGATTACAGAAATGTTAGCATTTTAGTAACATGAGCATTAAAAAAATGTAAAAATCTTTTTTAATTTATGAATGTCAATGAAACGGCACAGAACACCGTTAAAGGACATTTAAATTACTAGATAAATAGTGCTGCTAGAGTTATGATATTTGGCATACATATTTAGGAAAATCATACATTAAAGTGCAATAATTTTCGATATTTCGGTCATATTTAGGATAATCAATCTAGTTAATTTGACGTTATGTGTCCTATCGTCTTTAAGTAAACCGATATTCATTTTCTGAAGAATTTTAAATGTAATAAAATTGCAAACTATTGCATTTTCTGTATATATGTTTATCATTGTGTTCTTGGAAATAGTCTCGAAGGAGTATATTTAAGTTAATACCAAGATATTTCCATGTAATGAGCAGGATAATTGGTTGCAAATTCTCTTAGAAAGCTAAATCAATGTCGGATACCATAATGTATGGCTAGATCATTAAATTTATTTACATTGGTGTTCTAGGAAGTAATCTCGAATGAACACATTACTGTGAAACTCAAGGTATTTCTATATAATGAACATGATAGTGGATTGCACCACCCCTTAGAAAGCCAAATCCTTGCCAGATACTATAGTATATGATTAGATCCATACATTTATTTGTAATAGTATGCGTAGAACTAGATTCTATATATATAAAGAATGTATTTATCTTAAATTTTGGAGGTATGTGTCTAATAAAATGGTTAAAAAATTGCACCTACAGTAATAAAGTTAAATCTATGACATATATACCAGTATTAGACACGATTTTTTCTTGGAATTCACTGAACTTGAATTTAGAATGAGTTACTAGGGAGTGAATAAGAATCTTTTTGGACAATATACATGTAACAGAGTTATTTATATACATTTTAACACAGACAATATTGACTTAAGATATGAATGAGTTTATAATCCAAAGATAACATTAGAACTTGAGTAAATAAAAGTTATAATTTTAATAAAAATAAATATGTTTTGTCAGAATTTCAAATAAAAAAACCACTAATATTATTATTAGAATCACATATCTTTGCTCAGTATTTTGTTTTCTTTCGTAGATTAAATATATATAAAAATAATGCATTACTTCTTCGAAAACTCATCCCATAAATTCTGAGTACAGCTTTTAGTCTGAACAATACGGTAATTAGGAATTTGAATTTTCTATAGCTTCCCATTTTTGTTAAGTTAAATTTTAATCCCTATTGTCTAATCAATGCTTACTGTTGTTTTACAAATCAAACTGGGAATTTTTAAAATTAATTATTAAAGTAAAAAACATTACAGTATAGTATTTTTTTTTAGTGTAAGGCTTTTTTCTCTAAAACTGGAGTAAATAAGTTAATTAAATATAAATATTGTGCCTTTGTGTATAATGTTATATTTTTTTAAGTGTTCTCTATTTTTAAAATGGTATATCCAAAGTGAGACAAATTTTCTTAATATTTTCTATAAAGGTTTAACCTCATGTCAGTCAATTAATTTTAATGAAAATGTCGATAATATACCAAAAATATATTAAGGAAATTAACATGTTTTCTATGAATACAGTATATATATATATATATATGCTTAAGACTAAAAATATTTTCTCTAATTGATACAGAACACTAAATCACATTAAAAAAATATTTCTATAAAAAAATTTGTTTCGCATTTTTCCCCTTGGAAGCCCTTGAAGATTGCATTTCTTGTAATTTTGTTAGTTTTTCGAGTATATTAAAGAAATTTAATTTACTATAGTAGTGTATATTATTAATAATATTATTATATAACGCGTATGTAATTGAATAGGGTAATAAATATTATTCCTTTCAAACGGAACGTGATTCTGTGAAATGGGATAAATCAACTTGGGACATACGCTATTCTCGGTTTCTCTTCACTAACCTTGGGGACTTTCAATTGAGATTGATTGCTTTCACTAAACAACCTTTGCCCAACCAAAAATGAAACGTGATACATAAAGTTAGTATGTAAAGCAGTTAGGAATGAAGTGAAGTGTTAGGTTTGGAAATATATAAACTACATCTGAAGGAGGATCTGAGAGGCGCTGTAGGTGAGATGAGGTGAAGCTGAAGTGTCAAATAAGAGAAAGAAGGAATTAAAGTTACAGTGGATGGTTCGAGTAAGGATTGTTGCAGAAAGATTTGGTCTAGAGTTTTCAACAGTTGTTCCAGAGTTTGAGTTGCAGTCGAGGAAGGACTAGCAGTACGAGTTGGTTAGATTACTATTGGAGGGTTGAATTAAGGGGTTAGAAAGCTTACCCTGGAGAGCGTAGTCAATTATGTCATAGTAAATATATACTAATAAATTGTGAAAGTGGTTTTGGTGGTTTTGTAGTTATTTGTGTCGTAGTATTTAATATTTGAATCTAGTGCTGTCATAAGAGGACGCCCGGGTCGGGCGGGCGTTACAAACTTTGATCCTAAAAATTTATGTTAAAATGTTAAAGAAACCAGCTTAATTTTTAAATACATTAATTTACCTGAGATTCTTTGAACAAAGAAAAATGAGCTTGTTCCGTACGAAATTAAAATACACTTTAAATTTTGAAATAGAAATCCGTGAAAATCCAAATATAATATTGAGATATTTGTATTCTTAAGCATCTGTTTATGTAAACAAAACCTCTTATATAAGTATGCATCAGTAATTAACGATCGATAATTATTTTTACTTTTGAAAGTTTTGTTCTTATCTTTAAATAAGTTTTGCATAAAATTCCCAGCAGTTTTAACTTTCAAAACTTACATATTACTAATTATCTTAAATAACTATAACTACAAAATTTATACATGATAAAATTTTAAAATGAACTACTCTAGTGTGACTTATTTTACACTACTATTGCGCTGCAATGAAAATTTGAGGTGCTTATTGAAAAAAAATGGCTCGTTCGTTATATAAGAAACAACTGTTTTATAATATAGAAAACATCAGCAATTTAGAAAAATTATATTTCTAGGAAATTATATTAGAATACTAAAAACCGAATTTCAGAAAATCTCTTATAAGAATTTTTCTACTCTATGGCGTGTGTCACTGGATTACAATTTTTAAAATTCAAATTTCTAATGTACTGTTTATCAAATTATCGTAATGGATACATCTATTGAATCAGAAAATCAAACTCCAATTTTGGAAAAAAAATTAAAAAATACAAAATTTGAAGCATTTTTAGGATCTTGCTACCTTAAATTGTATACATGTGACAATGCATTTTATTAAACTATATTCTAAGTTTTTTAATCTAAAACAAAGATTAATTATTTTTGTCATTTTTTCCCTTGAGATTCTAAATATTTATATTTAATAATTTACACCTAATTTCAAACTTATTTATGTTGAATCACAGTAAAAATTATTTGTTAGGCTATTTAAAGTAATTTATTCATTACGTATTCATAAATAAAACATCACTTCTGATTTCCATTCAAATTAACTTGATTTACAATGGATATTTCTTTAAGATCATTAAGTAGTAAAAGTGATTTGTGAAGTTTTATACATCTCTCTCACTTTCGAACAACTAAATCAGGGAACGAAAGTGAGTAACGATAAATTACCACTTACGTCTCATTCCAGCAGAAATAAGGATAGAAAATAATTAACATTATTAAATCCCCATATTCACTTCCACGTTTAAAAAAAAATCATTTTTCTCTCATTACTCATTGTTAGGAATGTATGAGCAACACATTCTTTTTACCTTCCGTTTTTTATACCCTTCATTATTTATGACATTCTCGAAATTGAAGCAAGTTTCTTTAATTGGATAAAAGAAGTTCTTGCTGGAAATGACTTTATCAAAATGACAGTATGAAAGAGTTGAAAGGAGAAGTAATTCGATTGAAAAACGACGTTTCCATTCTTCAATTCTTTAGGTTTCAACACTTTTTAACAAGATGAAATGATACAAAGTTTGTAGAATCCTATTTTTTGACATTGATTTTATACAAGTACCCTCATTTAAAATCATTCATCCTTTTCGCTTTAGATAATATTAATTGTAATAATTTATTACGGTGTGGTACATTACATTTTTGAGTACAAAATAATTTTTTAAACCAGAAGACAAAAAAAATAAGTAGGTTTGAATGGTTTGATTATCGCGTCTCACGAAAAGCAACACGAGGGCTATTGAGGACTGGCGCCTTAATTTTGAACTTCAGTCAAGTGACAAATAAGACACTTGTCTGATCTAGCTCTTCCTCATCCTAAATCTCGCACCAAACCAATGGGAGGACTTTGAGCCTCGACAGATTTAACGTGTATCAGCCCAATCTACGTGATGGGTCTTTAGTGGCACTAAGGATCGAGCCCACCACTCGACGAAAACCGTCGGCAGCTAATCCGAGAACCTTTCCACTAAGACACTGTGGTGTCTCAATAACAGTAAAAATGCTTAAGAAAATTCTATATTACACGATGTGCAAGATACAAATATATTTATTTTATAATTTTAGGAATTTATTACTATGATTTAGAAACTAATATTTCTCGAAATACGTTCTCAAAAATATGATCTTTAAATTATACTTTCGATAATAAGAGTGCGTACTAAATAAAGATAGTTTCCCTCAGCTAAGAGAATTAATAATATTTTGGTATGACATTTCGTTTCGGAAATATATTTCATGGAGATGATATATGATATATTTTTTTTTTTGATGATGAAAAAGTTTTTTTTTTTTTTTTTTGCTTAATTTGATTGAATATCTGACTGTTTACAGATTAGAGTCATATAAAAAATGCCCAAACTAAAAACAAATTAAAGGCAAGTGTACAGTAAATCGAACAAATATTTTAAATGATTTTTAAGATCGTATTATACGGAAACAATTCTTGGAAAGTTGTGTATTAGATACCAAACTACATATTTAAAGCAATCAACATCTTATAGTCGTAACTGCGCGATATTTGTGTTTTTCTTCATTAATTACCTTAAACACTCTTTGTGATTGAAATCTTAAAAATGAAAACCTTGAGCCTATCTAATGAAACGGGAAGTGATATTGATAAACCATAGTCCAATTTACCTAAGCGAGAGTGAGAAGTATTTGAATACTGTGTGGATTATACTGCGTGTGAGGATCTAATTTAATGTTGCTGAGGAAAATATCTGTCTCGTAGAAGCTAAAGATATAACTTGCCATAACTATATAATCATCTGTTTTGGCACAAATATTGGGGTAAGCTTGATATTTAATATTAACATAAAACTTTTTATTAAAAATGCCCAGATAATGGAAACTCATAGCTAACAGTTTCCTTAATAGCATACATAAAAAATCTACTTGACCAATAACATGTGACTGTTTATGATTGAAACTTGTTGTCTAAGTGAATTTTTTTTAATTAAAAACATTAAGTTTTTGAAGTGAATATTGTCGAATGAGACTGGTAATGAGGAGAAATTATACAGTGTGAGTAGAAAAACTATAATCTTACGGGAAATAGAAAATCTTGGATTCCTTAATAAAATAGAAGTATATTTATTCTCAGAAAAATAAATTAAAAATCAGATATAACAAAATACATTATCTTATTACAGATATAAGAATATTCAAAGGTTTCAAAAAAAATTTTAATGAAATAAATAATAATTTTTCCTTGACATGAATTACTACTGTATGTAATATAAATAAAATATAATTTTTGGTTTGTATTCTGTTCATAGGCAATGGTGCCACAAATATAAACATATAGCAGTATGAAGTGTTACAATATTTTCAAAATAATAATTAAAAAAAAACTGTGAATTATTTCAAAGGTATTTTTAAGCATGTTAATTCCAATTATTGATAATATTTTTTATTGGTAAATAAAGGAAAACTGTCATAAGGTCAAATAATATATATATTATTACAAAAGAATGTTGGAGATATATTCTTAATTTAGAGAGGATTTGAGTTTTATAAAAGTATATATCGTCTAATAAAATTCTTTAAAGAAGATACGGTTTAATAAATACTTTATTTCAAAAATGTAAATTTTTATCCATGCTCTGCTTCAAATAAATAAGAGTTGGCACTGACGTTGGAATGCAAAACTAAACGTTATATATATATATATATATATATATATATATATAACATACTTTAGGGATATATATGTTATACCCCTAAAGTATGCAGCTTAATAACCTGAAGCCTGTTAACATTCAAAATATTACTTTACGTTTTTCTGTCTATTCAAAAAATATTTACTTTTTTATTTTTTTTTCAAATTTCATGTACATTATTTTCTCTCTCTTTTTGTTTATTTTGCCATTTTATTTGTATTATAATTATATATATATATATATATATATATATATATATATATATATATATAACATTACAAATGATTTTAGTATAACAATAGATTAATGAGAAAGGAGTTTGCTTGACTGACCAGAGATTTTATGTTATTCTTGGTCGTAGTTTTCATCATAGAATACAGCTCATACAGACATTTTTGTCCTTTAATTTCAGTCTTTGTGATAAAGGAGAAGTATAAAACTATTCTTATTTAACGTGAAAAATTGTCTTTCTAAAATACTATTCTGAAGCATACTTAGTGGTAGAATTTGTATACATGTGCATATTCAGGTCTAAGATATTTTACATAATGTTTTTAGTATTTCTTTCATAACCTGGATAAAAATGTCTTCTTTACTTCTTAAATATTTGTTTTTCGCTTAGAAAATGTCTTAGAATGTAAAATATTTATATACATTTGCTTATATTATAAAGAAAATATCTTTTCATCAGAAAAACAATAGCCAATATTTTATTTAAATATAATAAATAATGCTGCAAGAATTTTCTTTTCTTAAAATAAAAAGCAGCGATTTATTCTAAAATGATAAAGTGATATTTTACATAATCAACAAGATTAATGAACATTCGTAAGCAACAGAAAGAAATCTAAATGTCCTTCAGAAAATCCCTCTATTATGAAAATACCAAATAGTGGATTTTTAGTTGTAGATTTGCAATATTTTAGCAGTGTTTTATGAGTTTTAATTATTATGTTTGTATTTGATATTAAAAAAGAAAATATATATTTAGAAATTTAGTAAAATTAACGCATATGGATATATTTATATTCGATATGTTTAAGAATAAAAAAAGTAATTTTTTAAAAAAAATTAATATTTTTAGTCAAAATACTTTAAATTTGAATTTATGGTACATACAAAGATTTATTAATGAAAGTATCTTGATTTATGGCTGTTCATTAAAGTAATTATTACTTTTAATTAAAAAAATTTTCTTGTGATATAATTTGCCGTAATTATATGCATTAATATTCATTTCAATATTATCAATAAGATTGTGTTACTCTTTATTTTAATATAGTAGGGGGAAATATATTTATTTCTTATAATTTTTTTCATAATTTATAACTTTTTTACAAACGTTTCTACCCATCCATATTTTTATCAGTTATATTTTATTAATATATTCAATATGTGACTCCTAGTTTTATTATATATTTCTAATACTTATTTGTCTTAAAATATAGTTATACTGAGAAGCATAATTCTATATTCTTATTGAAAGATATTTAATGTAATCCACATGCAATCATAAACTCATAAACACTCTAACGTTGCATTGTAATCAATAAAAGAATACTATACATTATTAGATGGATTTTAATTACCTATTTATTACTTGAGGAAACTTATTCATTTGTTTAATTTTTTAAAGATAAATTATGATTCATAGAATATTTCTATAAATATAGTATATCAAATGATGAGAAGAGCTTTAAGAAAAATAAAATACCTTTTAAATGACATTTTCTGAAAGAATGTTATAAAAATTCTGCAACTGTTAATGCATAGATATTTTTTAAACTTATAAATACAGTTAATTATCTACCAAGAAAATACCAAAAATTGTATTCATTTGGAAAGATTTTACTGAAAGCTTCAAATAAAAGTTCCGATTCAAATGTTATGAATCAGAAATTAGATATTCAAAATATTGGTGAATTGAAACACTCTAAAATTTATTTTCTCTTTATTTTTTAGAACACTTTTCCATGAAATTCTTAAAACGCTATGTAGATCTTAAAAAGAGTCTTCACAGTTTTAAGTATATTTTATTCAGCACACCATCAAAGATATAGCTTGACAGAATAAAAACATCAAAGAACAGAATATTTTGAATTAAAGATTGAGAATCTATAAGCCTTAATTTCTAAAGAAAATATAGCATATCGAGTAACAAGCAGCGAAAACGTTTCACAAAAAATCAACCCTCAAACTGTTTTCTTATTAAAAAATTCTGCTTCATTTTCCAACACAGTCAGTTAATTTGTTAACTGACTTTGCGTCACCAAATAACCTATCTATATAGATTTCGTGGTATTGTATCATCATATAGTAACATTAAAAAAATCAAATAAAACGTTCTCATCAAGTTTATCTCTTTTGATACGCGGGGCTGTAGAAAACACTCACGAAGCGTATCGCCGTGATACGCTGGGCACAGGAGAACCTACACGAGCGTATTACCTATGGTACGCTGGGAGCGAACGGGTTAATCTCATTTTTCTACAGTCAGCATAATCTCAAAATGAGTGCAGTTATATACCGAAATATTTACTGCGTATAATTAAATATCTCATACTAATCAGATTTATCGTCAAATAAAAAATGAAATTCCGTTAAATAATTTACATGACCCACAAGAGTCTCAATGGACTTACAGAAGTAAGTAAAATAAACAACATAAAACAAAGTAAAAGGAAAAAGCAAAATACAAAGAAAAGATTACAAAAGACCAGTGAAAAAAATTAATGAAGATACAAAAACTATACGATGAAGACATAGAAGCAAAATAATGAAGTTACGAAATAAAATTAATAAAGTTGCAAAATAAATAAAGAAATGCATCTTTAGTAGAAATTATTTGCAAAATACTTGGAGACCAGTTGATCTTTTAAAGAATACACTGCGACTTTCAAGCATTTTCTTCTTTTATTTAAATTTAACAAAAAATAATAAGTTGCTCAAAGCCAATACTAATTTAGAAGGGCACAGTTTGAGTCTGTTGAAAAGCACCGTTTTAATTGTTAAGAATCATTTAAGAATTTAAAACATCTGAATAAAGATCCAATATAATTTGATTCATTGAAACTTGTCTCCATTTCTATTTGTCTTTAGATATTTTCAATTATTATTTTGTTTCACATTTAAATTAATGTCCTCATATCCTCATCCATATTCTCATTTCTTTACCATATCCTCATGTCCTCATATCCTCATTTAATTAATGTCCTCATACCCTTGTATGGGAACTAAATAATGTAATTCGAAACTGAGTCTCTTTCAAATATTTTATAGATCCAAACTTATTATTTTGTGCAGATTAAACCCTTCACTTTTAATGCATGGTATGAAGGTAAGGAAGGCTTTTGAAGAGATTAACATCTAGGTGTCATATGCAGCAGATTTTCGTTGAAAATAAACGGTATATAATAATACCTTAACATGCAACCTCTTATATTTTGACTGGTGTATTATGAACTTCTCTGGCATACTCTGGGGGTATACGTATGCTTAACAAAAAACATTTGGGGAGTAAAGCAAGTTAGATATAGGTTTGTAATTTGCAAAAGTATTGATGTTTGTTAGAACATTTTATTAGCCAAGGTGCATGACGACTTAAAAGTTATGAGAGCTACTGATATACAGTACGCTATTAACATGATTTCTAATTCGTCTTTAACTCGCTCAAAAATAGGAATGGGATAAATAAAGTACAGGTTGCATGATTCTAAGAATTAGATCAATGCTAAATTTAGGCTCATAATTCAAAAATAACTGCATTTTGCTCTCCTTTAAAGCCAATAATTGCCAAAACATTCTGAGATAATAAATTCAGGAATATTCTGAGATAATAATTCGTATTGAAATCGTTAAATCAAATTCTAAAACTATTTGGAGAAATAAGTTTGGTTTATCATTTAAAAAGAAATTGCTTTTCAAGCTGGTAACTATTACTCTCACTTAAATCACAACATTGGAAACAATATAAGTCTATAAGCATCTCTGATCGTTGAGGTTGAATCAAACTGAGACTAAGGATTTTCCTTCCATTTACTGAACGGTAAATTCTAGAAGTTTCAACTTACAAGCCATAAGACTCAATCGAATCAATATGGCACGCCATTTACATTGCAAAGCGATGATTATTGTTTGACAATCGTTTAATATATTGGTTGGTGAATGTAATCCATGATATGTGCATTTGCAAAATTAGAATTTCAGAAGACTCGTCTGTGCTGTACTTTAAATTAATTCAAACTATTTATCATTATTCATCAAATATTGGTTGAGACATAAAACTAGCTTTATATACTTAAGAATATGATTTTATAGAATCAATTAATTTTCATTTTTCTGCTCTTAAATTCCTTACATATAAACTAAATAAAAATAAGTATATTGATAAAGAAAATAAGAAAGCTTAAATATTTTGAGAAAATTAATGATAATCTTAAAGTAGTAGCAAATATATATCAGACCAATTCAAATGGAATTTTAAGAATACTTCGATCCAATATATACAATACTTCGAACCAGAGAAAAATATAAAATTTTTCTTTAGTGCAAAACAACTAGTTAAGCATTAGTCTAAATGTCATATACTCATTTCTCATTATCTAGATATATTACACTGCTCAAAACAATTAAAGGATATTTTAAGTCATATATAAAATATCAGTATAAACGAAATGTTCTTACAGATAATGGAAGAAGAGATTCACAAATGCAAATTTTTCTCGTTTTCAAATTTCGGAGTATGCAAATTTTGAGTCTGACGTCAAAAACGACGCTTTAGCGGCAGCGAAAGAAATTTGCCTTCCAACTTAACGAAAGACAAAGTGGAAAAAAAAGATCGACATTCAATAAGAGTGTTGTTTCGATGATTTGCGATGTCTCAACGAAGACATTTAACCGATTCAGAAGCCCTGGAGAATTTTGGACCGTTAGAGGGGCTCCAAACACAAGCGAAGTACCAGAAGTTACTAGAGTTGCACAAAGCGAGATTTCCAGAACCTGGAACTTTTTCTTGGAGACTGGAAGTGCTCGAAGACGGTCAAGACGGCCAAGGTCGAAGACGTGCAACAACGCTCAATGAAGGTAGATATTTAAAACTAACGGCTCGGAGACACCGAAATATGAATGCCACTCTTCAGTAACACATTCGCCTGGCTACTGTTACCATAATTTCGACTCAATCTGTCCAAAATCGGCTCCACGCTGTAGGACTGTATGCTCGACGATCAATGGTATGTGTTACACTAAGAGCAAGGCACCGTCGCGTCAGTAGTGAGTGAGCAACCGAGCATGTGAAGTGGAGGAGGAATGAATGGCGTAATGTTCTTTTCTCTGACAAGATCCATTTTTCTGTTCATCCAGATGATAGGCGTATTTTTATCTGGGGGGGGGGAAGTGTCGCTAGAAACAATCCTACTTTCGTGCTTGGAAGTTTCATATTTGGCGGAGGTGGAGTGATGGTCTATTCTGGTATCTCCATTGATTGGCGCATCGATCTCAACCTTATTCAAAATGGAGCTCTATAGGGATAAGGTCTATTGTAGTGCCGTACGCTGCAACAATTGGAGATGACTTCCTCTACCTCCGCCTACCACCCCTATGAACTCTCCAAGAACTGGAAATAGCTCTTCTGGAGGAGTGGGATAGAATACCCCAGCTCCTCATAAATAGCCTCATTGACTCCATGCCTCAAAGGTATTCAGCGTTGCTGGCAGTCCGGAGAATTCATACTCCCTACTAAAAAATTTTCTATCAAGTAAATACCCTTTTTTATTCATTTTTTCTCGAATGCACAAATTGTGTTTTTCTCCTTTTGTGTCCAAATGCTAAGTAAAATGCATTTTTTTCTGCTAAACTTGCTTGACTTTTTTTTTCTTATATAGCCTATCACGTCTGTCGATCATATATCTATCATATAAACAATACCCCAGCCGCTTAATCGACCCAAATCCTCAATATCCTTTAATTGTTTTGAGCAGTGTACATTCCTTTGAAAAACGAACGAAATAAAAAATAGCATATAAATGGCCATCTCAATGAATTTTTTTTCTACACTTTTTTAATAATTGTAATGTAATTTATTTATTATCGTAATCAGATTTCTGTAAATAATGAAATAACTCTGTTTCAAAATGATGACTTTATAGTCAATGATTACTTAAATATTTAGTCAAACTAAAAAAAAATTAGATAATTGTATGAATTCAGATAACAAATGTTGAAAGAATGCAGCTCAATGATGATGAAATAAGCAATTTTTAATTAATTCCAATGCTGATTCTTCAAGTGGACAGTGACTAAAAAATTTCGTGGTAAATGCTCACAAAATAATCTCAAATTAAACGAATACCATTGACTTCGTCATGGGTTAAATTAAACGTACTCAAGAAAAACTGAACATGCACGTAAAAAAAAAACACGTGAAAAAATTACACGGTGTGAAATAGTGAAAAAATAACTTTAAATATAACAATTTATGCTCTGATGGGTCTCAAGATCCCATTTTGTTTCCACTGCACTATATTATTTTCTATTGCAAACGCTACATATATGTGTAAGAGTTAAAGTTGCATTTTTTTGGATCTATGGTATGTCCAGCTGTTGCAGAATGAAAGAAGGTTTCTATCATTGCGATAAGTATCAAAATCAACTAAATGACTGTAACTTAATTCTTCACTTTATGTTGTGGGATTTTATGTGGTTCTTTTTTCTGCGAAGACATTAAAGAGCTGTGAAACATATTTTATAACAAATGAGAAAGATATTTTGCTCACGAATGTGGAACTGTCAAGTAACCTTAAATTTTTAACCGATCTTAAAATAACTGTGTAAGTCTCTTCTACCATTGTTGTTATAACACATCGATCAATAACTCCCGAGTCTAACATTGAAAACAACATTTTTTTTGCAAAATTTTTTTTATTCATCAACATAACACCTTTTGTTAATCACCTTTTAGGGTGATACAATCGTTCCAACGCTTTTCCAAATTTTTTTTTTTTTTTTTTTTCTTTTCTTTTCTTTTTTTTTTTTCCGCAAGAAATCTTTTTTTTTGCGAGTAAATAGCGATAAACAGCTTTCGAATCATCGACTCGTTGCTGTTTTTGTTCCATCGAAAGCAATCGCGGCACCCACTTGGAAAAAACCTTTTTCACTTCACTTCAAAAAACCTTTTTCAGTAAATACACTTCCATATGATATCTGTTTCATCTGAGCAATCTCACGGAGCTTCACTTTACGATCTTTCATTATAATTTTTGTCACTTCACTCACATTTTCCGGTGTAACGGCTTCCACAGGTCTACCCGAGCGTTCCGCGTCATTTGTGTCGATACGACCACGTTTAAACTCGGCAAACCACCAACAAATCGTTGCTTTTGATGGACAAGAGTCCGGGTAACATTTTTCAATCCATTGTTTCGCTTGCACGGTGTTTTTACCCATTAAAAAACAATGTTTTATCCGAACACGAAACTCAGTTTTTTCCATTTTTTAAACAAACTACAAAACGAATTTACTCCAACCTCGATAACTCAGCTGTTTCTGGTCCGATCGACTTAAAATTTTGACACGTTTCAAGCAAAGGATAGTACTCTAGAAAGACTTGGTTACTGGTTTACTACGAGCGCCATCTCTGGGTTAGTCTCGGGAGTTATTGATCGATGTGTTACAATATAGCAGTCTGAACCACTTTCTAGAACTACTACTTAAATAACTTTATAACATATTTATTTTCTTTACAGTCAATATTATATTTTATATCAAATAAGCATTTTGATATTATTTATATTTATCTGAACAATTATAGCAGAATGACAAGTATTGAAGTTTAAAAACTAAAGTTTCAAATCTTTTAGCTTCTGATAATTTAGTAAGAAATATTAAGCCATAATGGAAACTCGCTTGGCCAGCTAAATAAATGATACGAATTGTATAGAATAAAATTAGCAACTTATGAAATAACTTACGAAAATCATATAGGCATGCTATTAAGAATAAACTGTCCGTAGTATTCTTCAATTAGAAAAGTATAAAAACGATTATCTCGAAAAATGAACCATTAGCTTATTTTTGGATGAATGAGATAAATTCAAATGACCTTTACAAATGAAGCAATATTTACATTATACAATTATCTTTAATTATAATGCATAGTTTGAGAACATAAAAAAATGTTGAGTTTCAATTTGAAGATGTTTTTTAATGATATCAGCTTCCTTTTAAATTTGCCAACATTAAAAAGTATTTAAAAAATTTTAAATTCTTAACACATTTGAAATCGTAAATGTCAAAATACACTTATGTAATTCGAAATAAAACGTATCTTAAGGATACCAGGACTCACAGGAGGAAATAAAATTCCGAGTTTAAGACACTTTCTTTTTGTGACATTTGTTTTTAAAATTGTTCGAAAAGTTTAGGTTTATTTCGGTTCCTAATAATGATATTTTAATCATTTTATTGAAGAATAAAATTATATTTTCGTCAAAAACCTTTTTCCCTCTTAGGGTTGGATGTGGAATTTTTTTTAGATATATTGGAATTTAGATACACTTTTTAAGAATAATATTCCATAAATATACAAAATATTTCACTACTCATATATGTAAATGCACATAAAAATACTGAGCCAATATATTTAATGATATTATTATATATTTTCTTAGAAAATATGATAAAACTTCGTAATTCTTTTCTCTAATTCACACAAAAAGAATTTTCTTAAGAATAAGCGGTCAGTCAGAAGAAAAATATTTTTTAATCTCTATATGCATAAATATCCGTTACAAAATCTTCAGGAATTTGGAACTTATTGTGTAATAATTTAATTTTAAATGGCACCTAAAACAGAATGTATCTCACAAATCTGATTTTGTCAATCCATATTTAACCAATTGGGAAAAATCCATATTCAACCAATTGGGAAAAATCCATATTCAACCAAATGGAAAAATTCCATATTCAACCAAATGGGAAAAATCTATATTCAACCAATTGGGAAAAAAAGTTTTTTAAAAAAAGTACTTTTATAATTTTATAGAATAAATAAAGTATTGTACAGAGGCAAACAAACAGAAACAAAGTTCTATTAATAATATAAATATATATCTAAAAAACAAAGGGTCTTAGGTATGGTATTTCCCACTTTCTAATATGTCGTGGTACCTTTATAAACGTTTATTTTGTACGAATTAAAATAACAGTTGATTCTCTTCAAATAATCATCTTTTCTGCACTAACTTGGCAATTTTAAAATCATTTAAAATATATGTAAAAACAATGAAATATGTGTTAAAAGATTTGATCTACTCACTAAATTTGATTAAAAGATTCAGAAAATCTGTTGAAATCTAATAACTTAAACATGATATTTTGTTTTATTTGAAGTACTTAAGCAAACCTAAAATTCTTTAATTGGGTAACAAGTAATAAAAAAATTGCATATAAGATTTTTAACAAGAAGAGTATTAGCGTTCGGTTCTTTAATAAAGTTCTTTTTATACCTCTGCTTTAAAATTTGATTACTCTTTTTCTTTGGTAAATAAGCAAATTTCATAAAGCGATTGTATGTTTGGAAAACCATTAAAGAACTCCCGTAAATCTAAAAAGAAACATATAAAAACCACTGCTTAGGCATTTACATACATAAATAAAAACACTCATATTACAATGGTTCTTGAATTCAAAGTACATATGCTTTCCAAATGCTGAAAAAGTAAATAACAAAATAAAAGTTTTCTTTCATTCTTTACTTATCAAGAACACAAATTCAATTTAGAGAAATGCTGCCAGTAATATTTTATTTTGTGCCTTGAAGATGAATGTTTCGACAAATCGTTTCATTTAAATATTCATGCTCTTTAAGACTGCATACATTATGCATGAACAAGAAAGAAACAATTTCAAATTAATGGAGTTTCTAAATGGTACGCTTCTCTCTCCAATAATGTAGAAAAATGGCTTTAAATTGTAAGTAAAAAACTGTATCTGAAACACTTTTTCTGAACTCAATATTATACTTACAAAAATGAACTAATTATAAATTACCGCTCTTATGATTATCGTGAGCTGTGATTAATAATATAAACTTAATCTGCATTTTCGAAGTATCTTATAAATATAATATATATATATATATATATATATATATTGAAACATATTCTAATTATACAACGTGAACTGGTATTCAAATATTCAGTCTGATTCTTAAAATGTATTAAACAGGGAGTCAATATTGATGATTTTGCTCGAAATAATCTGCATCAAATAATTTGTTGAAAGAGACATTTTGGTTTGAAACTATAGCTATATACATTATTCTGTTGTATTATTTTCTTTATTATTGTTTTTGGCATTATATTTATTAACTGGACGCTCGTATATATGTGGTGATTAATAGCTAAAATGATAATCACACATTGGCAATCGCTTTCGTTATCTTCAGCCGGGAAATCTTTTAAAATACACATTTATCTGTAATTCAGACTAAAAATAAAGTGTTTAATATTTTTAATAGTGTATTTTCAAAATTTATCATTTAATTCTATATTTTTTCTTACATTTCCTCTTTATTAAAGATTTTCCTCTTTAGATATGTGACTAATTACTAATTTTCTATTATTTTTAACCACATTATTTTTATTATAATATTTCTTGTAACAAGAAGTATTGGTTTGTAATTGGTTTGATAATCTATAAAATATTTCTATTAATGCATACTGCATTAGGTCCATATGGGTAATTAGTATTATAAACGAAATGTAAAAATACTGCTTCGAAACAAAGATGCTAATCTTGTATGTTGAATGCTTAAGCGAATACATGTGGAGGGATGGAACTGTTTGAAAAATTTAGGATTTATAAGCGAGTGTGCCAAAATCCGCATTTTATTCACTAACACATCACTCCGAATTTCTTGGAGTTGCAGCTAACGCTTAAACTAAAATTCAGATAGTAAAAAAAAACTGATTAACCATCAACGTTTGGATGATGGAAGGAGGTGGCGAATTGTGGGTAGGCTGGAAGCAGGACAGTGTCAAATCCAGATTTACTAAGAATTCGATTTAACGCCAGTATCGTGTCCAACTTATAGAAACACTTTCAAGATACCGGATCCGTTGAGAGAAATTCTAAGCAAGGTCTTCCAAGAGCTTGAAGAAAATCAAACGAGAAGATCATCGTTTATCCTTTATAGAGAGGGGTAACAGAGATGCTACAGCTTCTGTCTCTCATGAGTTGTAAACAGCCACAGGAATCCGAGTTTCAAAGGAAACTGTTTCCAACAGACTTCGTGAGAGAGCGCTGTTTGCAAACAATCGTGTTGTTTTCTTCCCGCTCAGTTCGGAGAACAGGATAGTTCCCTTAAAATGGTACATAGATTATAGAGATTGGAGCATGGATCATTGGGCGATTGTTCTCTTCACTGATAAGTCCCGGTTCAGCCTAACCAGTTATTTTCGCCGCTCTTTCACATAGAGAGAACCAGAGATCCGCTATATGTTCTCCAATGCCAAGGAAATCGAACATTACAGCAGGGAAGGCTTGATGGTATGGGCAGGCATTATGTTGGATGGTCACACTCACCTCCATGTATTTGAAAATGGCACTGTGACTGCTGTGAAGTATAGAGATGAGATCTTGAAGCCTTATGTTCATCTTTTCAGGGGTGCAGTTGGGCCTGATTTCCTTTCAATAGAAGACAGCGCGAGATCACACAGAGCTCATCTAGCCGACGAATTTATAGAAAGTGAGGATATTCGTCGGAGGGATTGACCAGCCAAATCTCTAGATATCTGTGCTATAGAGCATACCTGGGACGCTTTTGGGAGAGAAATTGCCATTCGCAACCACCCTGTGAGAACCATCCAAAACCTGAAAATGGCGTTGCTGAACGAGTGGGACCATTTGCCACAGGAACTAGAATACTCCAATAATTCAAGCATAAAATCACGCGGCGAGGCTTGCATATCTGTAAGAGGGGACTATACCCCCTATTAATTCATTTTTTCGATTTTGAAACTGCCTTTTCATACCTTGCCATTTCAATGAATGTTACACGTGATCATGAGTGAGTATTATAAATGTTGAATGGTTATTTTTCTTATTATATCAACCATATGTAAAAACCAAACTTGATTAAAATCTGTTCAGTAGTTCTAGATATAATCGACCAAATCGGAAAATTATCTTAATTTTAAAAACCACTGTATATATGTATATATATATATTTATATGTTTATATATGTGTTTGTGTGTGTGTGTGTGTGTGTGTGTGTGTGTAAATTCATATGTTAAATATAAAAGATATCTTGACTTAAATACGAATTTCTATCTTGTTCAAATCAGAAAGTTCCTTCACACTTTATTCAACTGTTTGTTTTTAACGCGTTCTGTTTCATGTACAGTGAGTTTTAATTTATATTGCATTTTCATAGAAACGCATGAAATTTTTAAAATCCTCATGTTGTAATTTTAAAACGAAGAGTGCTTTTTTTTCAATCAAACAAAGTGCTTTAGTTGTAATTTTAAAACTACTCTTAATGTACTTATACATTTTTTTTTCTTATCTTGAATAAACAGGAAAATAATTATCTTATAAAATTTTGTTAAAGAGATTATGAGATAAGAAACAGGATGAAAATATTTTTATTTTGTAAGAGGAAAGTATATTTTAATTTTCAACAATGTTTAGAAACAAGTATATTTGAAAGTTAATTAAGATGTTTTCAAGACTTTAATTGACTGTAACTTCATTCGCTTTTATATGAATTCTTAATTAAGCATTTCATGGTAATAATACTAAATTTTTGTAGTTATATTTTATTTTATAGTATTTTCGAAAAGTTCCTGTCTCCTGTTAAACATTCTATAAAGTACAAAATAAAGTTAAAAGTAATTGTTTTCTTATTTTGTTCCTCATCAAAAGATGAACAATATGTCAATTTTACTATTTGAAAATTTGAAAGAAATATCGAGGGGTATCTAAAAATTTTCAATTAAGAGAAGAACACACCATAGCAATTAAAGAAAAGAACAATTCAAAATAAAATTAATAAATAAAAAAATGATTAAATGGCAAATAATTAAATTAAAAATAGCAATATAAAAGAAGAACATACAAAATAGTAAACTTGCGTTTTTAAAAATTGAAAATTCAATTTTTGTGCGAATTGGTGGGTGTGAATTAAGTGGGTGTGAAAATTCAAATCTTATCTGGTTTTGGACAAATAACCATATTTTTAATTCAAGTGATAGCTATAGAAAAACTACTAGATTTGTACATATTTATCTAATCATTTAGTGTATCACGGTTTTACCCATTTATCAACTTTGATAATGGTTTGATAGTGAATTTTTTTTAGATTAGAAATTACATAAGTTTTCATTTATTCATTGAATGTAGCATTGTTACATATTAGATCTATTAAAGCAGCATGTTTTATTATGTAAGGAAGCAAATATACAAATTAAATACAATAATCTCATTTGAAGTATCAGTTTTCTTTCTTACTAATTGCTTACATTAGCATTCTTATACAATATTTGGCTATTAAATAACGAGAGTGACGCTATTAAACAGTTTATTTTGATTTTAGATATTTTTATTTTCTATCACCTATACTTCACTTCCTCTATCCCCACAACACGATATGTGAATCGTCTATTGTTTCAAACAGTGCTAGAAGTCTTCTGTCAGCTCCTTCAGAATGCCAGCTGCTTTCTCTTTACAGCTCAACGGACTCAAATCTTGTTTCTTTCAATGCATATTTCACTTAGGAATCAGATAGAAGTCGTATGGCTCAAGGACGGTTGAATAAGGTGGATAGTGTATCATTGGGATGCTGTTCTTTGCTAGAAACCTCTTGCCAAACAATGTAGAAGGAGTCTGTGTATTATCTTTGAGGAACAATTTGTTGTAAGGATTCTTTGTACATTCCTACTCTCTCATCAATCTCACGAATACTTAACAGATGGTCAGAGGAAACCATACTACCGATTTTTTCAATATTTTCATCCGTATTTGACGCGAAAGAGCAACCCAAATGAGAATCATCTTTAACCCTTTCGCTACCAGAGGGAGAAAAATGAAGTGCTTCTCTGGGCCCGCGGCATCTTACCGCGGAGTGTCAATCTGTGCCCAGACGATTTTAGAAACTAAGCCTAATTCGTGAAAAAAATTCCTCTAAAATCAGCAATTCATTAAAATATTTTGGTATTTGCATATCTTATTTAAAATGCATTAAACTTAATATATACAAAAGGAAAAAGGATTTAATTGAAAATTGAATGTTTTATACATAAAATTACATAAAAATCGTACTTTTAAGAAAATACAAAATATATTTACATATGTTACATAAATTTCATGGTGTAATGATGTACCATTACATGGAATATATAGATATAAAAGATAAATCTTATTTTTGCTGAATGGTATATTTATAAGAAAAAAATCAATACATAGTCCAACGTCATATGCCTTACACACATATTCTGATGCTTCACGCAAGATTTTGAGCTAAAGGCACACTTAAGTCCTTTTTTTCCTATTTGTTTACTTTAATGTCTATGTACAGATTTGGATTATTTTCGCTAACATTACTGTCAGATTCATTCATTATTTAGCAAATCTCAGTATCAGATAAATACTTTCTTTTCGTCATGACTGTCGCTACAAATAAAAACCGACTGAATGAAATTAACAGCTGAGAGCATCTGCTACCTAAAGTCCTAACCCCCATAAAGGGCCATAAATTATCCTTCGAACTTCTAAGAAGCAAGAAGAAAGAAAAAAGTAAACTGAAAGCAAGTGCACACTTTAAATCATTTCATTACATTTAAAGAACCGCGCCGCAATATGTGTTTTTAACAATAACCCCTCCACCCTCCTCCTGATAACCAGAAGTGAAATCCAAGTCCATATAACCATTGACAACATTCAAAATAACATATTTATATAGATTTCGCGGTAATGTAACACCATCTAGTAATAATAAAAAAATCAAATGAAACGTTCTCTTTAAGCGTATCACTATTGATACGCTGGTCTGCAGAAGGCATTCCGGAGCGTATCTATTGCCGTACGCTGGGCACAGAAGAGCCACCGCGAGCGTATCAAATGTGATACGCTGGTAGTGAACGTATTAACGTCTTCTCGGCCATTTTGAAAAGGCTTGAAAGTCTCAAAAACACGTATACATGATAAACATTTACAGTCATAAACTTTTTTCTATCAATTAGAAATTTCAGTAGCGGCATTTCCAAGTTTCATAGTAAATTTTACAGCCTTTCTTTACATACTTATCATTTTACGGCGATACAAAAAAATATCTTTACAGCGAACGAGGTCTACGGATATACGAATTTGTTTACGGAAGCGAGAGGCTAAGCGTTCGAAAGAGAAGACTTCCCTTTACACAGCTCTCTGTCGCTGGCGTGTGCGCATGCGTACTTCCATAGCAGCGTCAGTCTCGTTATTTTATACCAACGACTCGTAAATTGTATGATTACAGATCAAATTTTATTATTTAACCCGATACCGGAGCATATGTTTATTACAAAAATTAATTCATTAAAATAGAGGAAAATTCATTATAATATTTAGTTACAATGGGAACATATCAGTTTAACTTTCATCGAAACATGAACTTGCATTTTTGAATAATTCGATATGAAAACCAACGTTTTTAAAAATAACGTTTTTATATGGTAGCAAAGTTTATTAAAGAAAATTATTGAAATATTAGTTAAAACTGTTAGTTATTTTTAACTTTAAAATTTACTTAAAAAGATACATTTGTGAGCATATTAAGAAATTCATAATACTCATAAAATCAAAACATGCATTTGAAAGTTTGTAAGTCATTCTATTAAAAAAAATGGGAACCAGAATTCAGGAAAGGTTTATCCTTGGCGACAAGAATTATTTGGCAGTATTTTGCCCAATGTGGCTACCCTGTCCCGTTTCACGGATTTAACGCTCAGCAAAAAAAAAAAAAAATAACAATCGCCAAGTTTGGTGCCAATTTTTGAAATCGTGCCAAGTGTTTGGGCTAAACTGCATTATTAAAGAAAATATTAGTTAAAACTTGTCGCAAATGTCTAAATATTGCATTGTTAGGCGAGTACGAACGATTCCCAAAATTTCAAAGCTCTAGCTTGATGGGAAGTTGGTTAAATTAACGATCGAAAATTTGATGACACACACACACACTCACACACACACACACCAAGTGAAATTCAGAAAAACGTTTTAAAAAAAGAAAATATTTATTTAATTAATCATGATACTATAATATGTACTCAAATATTACTTTCCGATTAAACATGTTTAATAAAAGCTAATATAAATGTATGTATGTAATGACTGAAAAATAAATAAATAATAAAGTTTTAAGAGTGTTTTCACGTAAAAATAGAAAATAAAAGATACTTTGAAACAAGAATTTATGCAATAAATTAAATTTTGAAACTTGAATGCTAATTTCTATTCATACATAGTTTCTCTTTACAACATATTTGTTAATTTAAACGATTAATAAGGTATTAAAAATCAATTAATGCCCAAAAATTACTTAATTTAAATAAATGAATAAGTGCTATTTAATATATTAAGGAATTGAGTACAATATTATTAATTTATACAAAGTAAGTTGCGCATGTGTCTGAGTTATTATATTTTTATTATTTAATATAAATCGTTAATAGGTAATATGTAACAAATTATAAATATTTAATGACGCCTTCCACACGCATTTCACATTTTATTAATCTCACATTATAGTCTTTAAGAAAGTTAATTTTTTATATTTATCTAGCTCTTATACAAATAATTAAGCGGAAGTATTAATTTTTCTAAAATTAAAGGTAAAAAAAAAATCAAGTTGTTCCAAACAATTAAATTTTTTTAATTGCTGTAATAGAATTAACTTCGCTTAATTATTTGGTAATAAAAATTCAATGTACCAACACAATTTCTTTTGTTCCTTTGTGTCGCAATTTTTCACTGAAGAATAAAATAAAAATAAAATTTGATTACTTATAAGAATATTCATTGTACTTCGAAACAATGGACTCTATTCTCATATGAATTCATCTTCTCAAACTGTTTCATTTTATTCTTTTATTATTCCACATTAAGATTCTTTAGAATAACTTTCATTTTGTGTTCTTTTTAACTGAATTGTTTTAATTTAAAGCCTTCTTACTAGAAGCCATTGCAAGATATGAATAAATTACATGAATTAGTTTAATCATTTAATGAAAATTATTGAATTAAATATTATCAATTAATAACATTTAAAATAATTTAACGAACGAAAGTTAATAAGATGATTAAAAAGTAATCTGCTTTACTTTTAAGCAATTAATATATTTTATAAAACTCTTTTACTTTTTAGAAATTTGCAGTTTATTTTGTTGGTGATATTTTTGAAAGTTTATTACCCTCCCAAAATTTTATGTGAACTCAAATTTATATAAGAAACTAATTTAAGTATAGCAAAAGGTTTTTCAGGTTCATTACCAGGTTTTGATAATGTCGTGATATAACCTTTGAATCATGTAATGTATAATTCTCCTAATTACAGCAAAAAAAGTAATTAATCTTATATTAATCGTGGGTAAAAATGTTGCTTGCTTTTATGAAGATGTTATTTTAAAATTTATTAATTATGAATTTATAATATTTGGCCAAAAGTACTTTAAAAAAAGGCTTAAAGTACTTAAAGTACTTTTAGTTAAAAATAAGATTAGTTAAAATTAATGAAGAGAAGATTCAAATGCATTAAGAATCTTGAAAACTTACACAATGAACAATTTTGCTTTAGATCAAAATTCGCTCTTGAAAAATGTATATTACTAAATAAATAAATGTGAATATATAACAGGTCAATTGAAAAGTCCCCGGCCTGACACATAGATGGCGCTACTAGAATTAAATCCATATGTCTTTTTTAGCCCGAACCCTCAAAAGATGCGTGTATAAATTTGACAGCTGTCGGATCATTAGTTTGTGAATTATAGCATTTTGAGTGAAGCAACTTAATTAAATCTTTTAATATAATAGTTATCTTCTAATTTCCGTAATTCGATGTCAAAAGAGTACATCACTAGTTAATGATATTTTTTCAGTTTGTCTTAAGAGATGAAGTAAAACTTATTGCTTTTCCTTAGTGAGGGAAAGAAAAATAGTAAAGGTATTAAAATACTTCATGCATATTGGATTGAAATATGAAAGTATATCTTAATTTGCTCTATGTAAAACTTTTATTTTAAGTAAAAATTACAAGAAAATAAAGAAATCGATTATTCGTTTGGACATAATTAATAAATGAATATTAGTTCAAATAGACATATTTCCGTTGAATTTAAATGCATCCAAAATAAGAACAAAATGAATCATTTATATGCTGACGTTAAAGAATTATTCTAAATAATATGTCCGGGATATAACAGGTTTCTCGTAATCTTAGTACAACTGTATGCTAAAATTGAACTTAATTTGCGAAAATAATTATTATGATTGAATTTTTCATAATAATGAAATCGAAACTTAATTTTTCACAAATCATTTGAAATCCTTGAATTCTAAACTAAAAATTGCTCTCTGCGTAACTGAAAAATATGGATGTTAATCTACATTTTTCTAATGCATTTTGAAAAATACAGACTTATTTATTAAGACCCAACTTAACATTAAACTTTTTTTTTCTGCTGAGTTATCCGTTTTCATTCCTTATTGTTTAAACATTTGGAAAACATTCTTGAAAGAACTGCTAATTATCATTTGGCTTAATTTTGCAGAAAGATTAATTTTCGTTGATATGTGGTGTCGTATATCCGTAATGTATTTTTATTAAGCTTGTTTCTGCCGCCCTATTTATAAACAGTTTTTCTTTTATATTCGAAATTTTTAAAAGTTTTTCTTCTTTAAAATGTTAGGATTTCTTGGTTTTTGACATAGATGATTAAATAATGGAAATGTGTGCCTGATATGATAATTACATGTTTGTTTCACGTATCATGACTGTTTCTAAAAGAAGTTATAATTAAAAGTTTAAATTTTACTTTTATTTAAATCTTGCAAAATGATTTCAGTTTTATTCAGAAATGTATTTTTATTTTTAATTTATCTTTCTTAAATAAAATGTATTTCCATACATAATACTTAGAACAATAAAACTCCTGGAAATGTATTTTAAGTGATTTATTTTAGAACTTTGACTACCTTTTTTAATCAGCATTAGAAAATTCACATTAATTAATAGATGAATATTATCACAATTTTATGATTTGTGAAAATATTGGAGCATATTAATAATTTAATGTTCTTGACTAAATTTCAGAACGATAAGACACCGCTTAATATAATTTAAGTGAATTTCTTAGTACATTTATATTTTTAATCATTTTAACATAACTCACTTTAATAATTATTTAATGTTTTACTATACCTTTATTTGAGAATAATATATATAATATTGAAAATTATTTGAGCATATTGAAACTTTAAATATAAATGTAACTCGTATATACAATACTAAAAGGAATTATTTAGCATTTTATATTCGTTTTATCATTTAGGCTTCCAGCTATCATCTATTTTTAATTAATTAGTGTAACATTTATCCATTTAGATAATTTCTTAATTTTCTAATAGTGCAAGTAATACATTTGGATGATTCTATAAATTACTTTTAGAAAATAAAGATTTAAAAAAATATTATTATATTTTTCTTACAAAATCTTAGTTTTTATTGTTTTAAAACTATTTTATACGCGTATTAATTTTGAGATGTATCTTTAAAAATATAAGGTATGGCCCAAAAGTAATGAGAGAAATTTTTTTCAAAAATTATATGATTTTGGAGAGAATGAAGTTTTCTAATATTCTTCGAAGCATGAACCTTAAGTATTAGTACAGCGAGTCCAGTGGTACTGCCATTTTTTGTAGCGTTGGGCAAAATCATATTGTGAAAATCTTCGAAACTTTGTGGTTGCAGTTTTTCAAGATTATCGACTGTACTAAAATAGTGCATCCTTTTTTAGTTTAGGGATCAAAAAGTTGTAGGGACTAAGTTTGTTCTGTATGGTGAGTGGGGAAGTAAAGAATCATTTCAAGGGACATGTCCCATAGTTTGACTACCACTTTACCCAGTTTATTCCATATCGTTGTTAACCCTTTCGGAACAAAAGTACCATATACGCATCACTCTCGAACGTAATTCTCGGCAGAAAGTACCAAATGCGCATAGATGGAGAATGAGCTCAGGGCCTAAACGATGCGTATTCGCATTCTAAGGTGAAACGTTTTCTAAAAATTTTTCGATGTGTCCCTGTGTCCATTATTTCTTAATTGAATGGTAGATTTCAGATCTGGACCTTCAGTGTGTTCACAGTTTGTCTCAATTCAGTATTTTGCTCACCAGCTGTTGTAGGAGTGGAGGGAAATCGTATTGTAAATTAACAGAAATCGTCTCTTTAAATTTCCACGTGATGAACAGTCCTGTTTCTGGTTTTTCTCCGAATGTTTTTTTTTATTGGGTTTTGCTACGCGTTTTTAATATTTTCTTTTTAGAGCTGTACCGTCAGAACTGTAAGATTCTGCGTTGCTTTTGGATGTATTTCGTTTACTTCCCTTTTTATTTTGTAAAGCAGTGATTTCTGTTCATAATTGCGAGAAGGCGATGTTTATCTGAAGAATATTTTCACAGGGTCGGCTAGCTAATTAATGATGGGAGAGTGATTACATTTCTGAAAGGTTTGAAAGGTATATTTCTAGTGATTCTGATGCGGAGAATTTGTCAGAGATGGACAAAACAGAATTTTGCTTTTCTCCGCGCTTCGAGAATTACCACATTCGGTCTTCAGTTTAAGTTTTGTTACTTTTTATGAATAGTATTTCTTGTATACATTTTTTTGATTAATTTTAATTTTTATTCATGTATTTTTCCAATGGAACTTCGGAATAATTTTAATATCGTTTCTGAGAATTATTTCTCAGAATAAACACTTATTTATATAATTTTTAAATTTTCTGTAAATTAAAGGAACAAGAGTGTTAAAAAAGCTTATTTTAAAATACATAACAGCTTATGTGATAATCGAAAATTTTAACAAAAATTATAATATTAGGACGAAAACTTTTTTTTTTTCTAAATTTATGCTTAGCGAAGCAAAACCCCCGATCCATGTCTCATTTCCTTTCAATTTCCCTTCGTCCCCAAGGAAAGCCCTGTGCCAAGATATACCGTCCCGAAAGATTAAATAATTTGCTGTATCGTGAGAGTGACGATATGTTAACACAATGACTCTGTATAGGACTACTGTGAATGTTCCGTCAAATCGGACAACCTGTATACATTTATAATATGTGTATCCTGAAACTTTAATTCACCTGCAATCCCAAGCCGATTCCTTAGGCAATATGCGAATAACGCTTTATAAAATTATTACTATTAATTTAGGGACAAAGCTTATATATAAGAATATTAACTCAAAAATGAAAGAAAAAATTATTCTAGCCACCTCGTTATTTTTTATTTTAAAAGTTGCATTTTAAAGCATTGTTTTGGTTGTTCAATAACCTAATTAGAACCTTAAGAGGACTTAGTGCCTTTCGAAATCAAAAGTAGAACATTTTGACACACATTTTTCGATTCATCATAAATGAACATATTTTGCTTATTTTAAAATTAAACTTTGCCAGTTTGTGTAAAACAATGTATAGTTTAAAGTATTGGATCAAGTGTTGCTATTAAATCAATATATTTTCTTAAACAACAAAAAATATACGAACAAAAGTTTAAAAAAATAAATTAGCTTACCTTCTGTTACCCACTAGGTAACATTTGAAAAATGTACAGTAGAACCCTCATTATTATACCAAATTAAAGCTAAATGATACCTTTATTCTACGAACCTCAAATTTTAACTGTACCTCACATTTAAAAAAATTGAAAAATTTAAATATATCATAAAATTTGGAACTAGTAATGATTTCTTACCTAACACGCTATAAAATAAAATCTAACCATTCCATTAACAAAATTGAGGCACAGAATAAAGATCTATAAGTACAACACCCATGTAAAATTTTAAATTTCTACGTGCAAAACCTTTTTCTTTAATCCCGTGGGAAAGTGTGAAAATGTGAAACTGAGAAAAATTGATTTGTTTACATTGCTTTTAATAGAAAAATTAGCTTTTAACAATTACTTTTTGTGCTGAACAAGGCGTAATAATTGTCGAATTTTGACGCGGTTTAATTTAAAATGCTCCTAACATTCCACGTTATTTTTTGAAAATAAATTTGAAATATCGAATTTTTGAAGGTGCAAAGATACTAAGTCCCCCGAACACGTATTTTAAAATTAAAGACTTTTTTTTTAAAAGATAAGCATAATTTTATAATGAGTTCACTGAGCTACCACAACCAACAGTTATTTTACGTCATTTTTTGAATATTTCTGTTTCAATTTACTAAAGCAAATATTTCAGCCCACGCTACAAAATAGTATAAATCTATTTTTTTAAAGAAAGGCTTTGGTTAAAGGTGCATAAGAACTTCGACATTTTCCCAATATGAATGTAGGTGGATCAACATACACGAGAGTTGTATCAATAGGAAACGACAATTTTTTTTATATCATAACTGGAACACAAATAAAAAAATGATGTTTTCAGAAGCATTTTTACTCATAAAATAACATTTTCATCTAGTAATAATTTACAGAAAAATAAATTTTTTGATTATATATTCACAAACCAAGAATTTAACTATTATAAATGTTTGGTGAAGAAACAATTGGACAGCAAATCTGTTTCTTCAACATTAGAAGAAATGAATTTCCAGCAAAACTATTAATACAGGCCTGTATACATTATTATTATATTATTATTTCTTGCTTACGTATGAAGTATGTATATTTTGTAACATCATAACATAAAATTAAGATATTATTAAGCATAAAATTAAGCATTTTCTATCATATTAATTTAAGCATATTCTATCGATAACAGAAAGTAAACTACTTTTATATATTCTTTAAGAACAGTGTAAGGTGTAGTTCGAAATAATATCTACCTGAAATTTCCTAAAAGCTAATGAAAGAGAATCTGCTAAGTTTTAATTAATTAATTAGCGATCTAATATCTTTATTGAAGGTTTCTGGGGAAAAAAAGTATATATGGATTGTGTTGATCAGAATCATCTAAAAGAACTTACATTTTGTTTTTTTTCAAAAGGCTCATCAATAAATATATCGAAAAGTTATAGTATAGAGTTGTGAAAGTCTCAGCTTCGCATTTTCAGAATCATGTCAGCTTTCACACCATAAAACTTTTTCGTCCTAAATTTTCCTACCGAAGAGATCATCCTTGCATTCTTTGAAATAGATTGACTTAAAGTAATTTATTGTTTTCATTTGTGCTTAGTTTCCGGTGCATAACGATGTATCTATTAGTTATAGATGGCAATAACTCGATGGAAATACAATCAGATTCATCAATGGGAAATTTGGTTCGACATCGTTCAACAGATGGCAGCCCCTAATGGTTACAAACATTTTAATGGTGCCATCTGTCTTTAAATACAAGTACTTTCTGAACCACCTTTGGACATTTGGAAATGACGTGAAGATCGATAAGCAGATGCAAAGGTGACCGTTACGTAATGTGACTTAACACGCGTTAAATTCTTGCACAGGGAATTCAAAGTCTGCTTTTGCAATCACACTAATTTTCAGTTTTAAAAAAATTAAAATGAACGTCAGAAAAAAATGACCATAAATTTACTAATTAATCCCATTTATTCTTTTCTCAAAATCCCGAGAAACTTATTTTTTTAATATTTTTCAAAATTGTACCTTTCGTTTATTCAAATAACAATTTAACTGCTTAGTAACTTTTAGTATTAAATTAACATCATTTCCAGCGATTGTTAATGAAACCAAAACTGTCATTTGCCGAATGTTTCTGCACTCACTTAATGCTAACACTATTTTATTTTTATTTTCTAGAGTTGAATGTAATCATTATTATAAATGTAGTGTAATAATTATCTAATGACCAAATAATTCACTTTAACAGTTGATCTCCATACGAATTTCATGTACTAACTTTACGAAGTGATAGTTTTGAATGGTGTTGGTGATATATGCACTTCATTTTCCATCAAGTACACCAAAGAATCTTAATTGATTTTCTCTCGAGATAATTGTGTTTGTGTCTAAAATGATAATACATTTTTAGCTAACAATTATCATTCGTGGTTTTGAGTTTTTCTTATTTCTTAAAATAAATATCTGTTTCAATTTAAATAAAATAAACATGCTTTAGTTTTATGTATTAGGAACAGTCTTATTAGAGAAATATTGTTAGAGTTTCTTACAAACATTATTTGAGATACTGGAATAATTTGTTTTAACTTTTTTCCTACAGAAATAATTCCTTTCGCATTTATAAACTACTATACAATAAAAATGTTCAAGTAACATCTTTGATGAAATATTGTATGAACTATTTATTTTATATTTTTAATTAAAGTATTCTGAATACATTAGTTATTCTACATTAGCTTACTTTGATTTTGGTTTAATTATTTCATTAAAGCAAATAATGAATAAAAATATCTGAGGAATGTCGGGTGGCTGGTTCGGGTTGCGCATTGTTGTAATATTTTGGGTTTTGGTTTGATTGTTTTTCATTTAAAGGCAGATATTGAGGATAAAAATCATCACGGGGGATGTTTCCCATGTAATAATAATAATAACCAATATAATATCCGTAACGTAATAATAATAATAATAACGTAATATATGATAATCGCCAATAATAACTTATATAAATATAAAGTAATAATATTAATAATATGACATATACTCCATATGTGTTAGCTGTATAATGTATTATAAAATATTAATAACTTAATATATTGATAACCAAATATTCCTTATATGTTATTAATAGCTTAACAGCAATAATATGTATTAATAATAATATCACGCCAGCTATAGCCAATATCTTCATGTCAACTCTTAATAATACCTTTCATAAATATTAATATGTTATGTTAGCCACTGTATAATAATAACCAGCCATATATTAATATGTATATATTGTTAATAATAATATATGTAATAATAGCCAATAGCCAACCATCAATAATATATGTAATAATATATATGTATGTAATAACATTATGTTGTATATGTTAATATATGTAATAATAGCCAATAATAACCAATAATAATAATGACATGTGTTAATAATTAATAATAATAATGTCGCCAGCCAGCAATGACAATATTAATGTCAACAATAATAATAACCATTATTACAGCCGTATCGGTATTAACATCAGTATGTGATATGGTAGCCAGCATAATATCCTTCCCCGGCGTATATATAATATTAATAATATTAACCAGCAATATGATTTATGTTATCAATAATAATATGTAATAATAATAACCATATGATAGCAATGAAGTAATAGTAGCCAGCAATAATATTAATAATAATAACAATAGCTAACAACAATAATAATAATGATTAAAACTCAATAAATAACCAATAATAGCCAGCCTTGTATAATAATTGGGTATGATAATATGTAATTGAGAATGTATGATAGCCAGCCATGTATATATAATAATGTTAATTCAACTATGATAGCATGTAGCCAATAGCCAATATTTAAAGAATTAACAATAGTAATATGTAGTATTTAGGGTATATGGTAATAATATTATTAATATTATTATTTAGATGTGTTAATCATGTATAATAACGTATGTATGTGTTTAAGATAATGTAATGTAATATATGTATAACCAATATTGTATGTATGTAATAGTAGTAATATATGTAATATATATATATATATATATATATAC
>BMAW01050553.1:303132-328205 GCA_019974015.1 Nephila pilipes
TTCTTTCATAATTTTTAGTATATATATATATATATATATATATATATATATATATTATATATATATATATATATATATATATATATATATATATATATATATATGTAAAGCGATATTTTGAAATTAATTTTAACATTATAAAATATCATTTTCTTTGACATCAGAATTATACATATTTCAATAAAAATATAAAATAATAAGTTCGTAATTTTTTCACTGTCATTACGCTCTTTCTATAAACAATTATTATTTCATGAATTACTTTTAAATTTAGATCTCACGATTTTTTGAAGACACATTTAAGGAAAATATTTTATATTAAAAGCGGTTATTAATAAATGGTCATATATTTAAATGAAAAACTATACGGAAAAATGAATTGTAAAGTTATTAATATAAATTATTTTTAAAAACTCTGTTTTAATAGTGCATGTACAAATGAAACTTATTCACATCACAACGTACAAACATGTATTTACGAAAACGATTTTTTACTTAGACTCATTTGATTCAATAAGTTAATTTTTTTAAGCAAATGATACTAAATTTAATCAGTTAACAAAGTTTTCTTTATTTGAAAAGGCAGATTCCGTATCTTTTATGTGAAATGAAAACATTACACAGTTTTGAATATTTTTCTGAAGACAAGATTTTTAGTTTGCTGTTAAGAAATATGCTTTGACAAAAAAAAAAGAAAGAACGAAATACTGAGTTCTCCTGAAAATATTGCTATTCATGATTCAAACTTTTCATTAAAAGTGCAATTAGATATCAAGTAATGCTGCTTCAAAATTGAAGGCTTTGCTGAATAAGTGGTTTACTTTTGTAGCTGTCGTTTAACTTTAATGCTAGAAGGTCTTCTTTCACGGTACTTTAGGCTGTGCATCAAAGCGTCAACAAAGACGACTAGTTTTCCAACAAAATCGCAGTATTTAAAAAAGAGCTTCAATTCTTTAATACTAGATTATTTGGATAGAATCTTCAATTGAATGATAAAAATTAAATGTATCATCATTTAATATTTATTGCAGATCGGTTTCTTTTTCTTTAATAGTAGAACGTGCGGACATTAAATCGAAAATAAAATTGAATTTTGACTTCATTTCAATAGAATATTTTTGTCATGCTAACAGAAAATATATAAAGGTTAGAAAAAGTAAAATCTTATATTATGGTAATTTTTTTATTGTTTCGAGTCAAATATAATCAAAGGATCATTTGATAATGAAAAGAGTACATCAACTTTAATTATCAAAGATTGCTGCAATTATTTTGAGCCTTTTGTAAAGAAATCTCCAAGTCAAATAGGATTCAAATAAAATGAAAAGCTTAAAATTTAAACAACATGCTTGGTTAATTTACTTTGAATTTCCTTGAAGGAAAATGAAGTGAAATTAAAATTGATTTTGAGTTCATCTTCTTGACAAGTCAATCTCTAAGTTTTATCAATAATGTAGCATTTTGCTTTTATTTAATTTTAAGTCTAGAAGCATCATAGAAATAAATGAAATTTATCCAAATGAGTTTAAAGTTACTTATTTTGTCTCAGAAGATTATGATATTTTACTCAGTTTTTTTGCGTTCTGTTGGTGTATTAATATAAAACACGATACACTGAAATATTTCTTTTGCCTATTTTCTTAACGGCTATACAACAGTAGATAATAAAAAAGGAATATTAAATTCTTTTCATTACAATTTAATATATATTTTGTGTCATAACACACAACGTTAACTTTACAAAACCCGGCAGATACATATAAATGGAAATTTTATTGGAAAATTTATTGATATACAAAATACATAGAGAAATATAAGATAACATATTAAAAATATATATAGTAAAACATATAAAATATATGTATTATGAATATAATAAAAAATATATATACAACTACATAATATGCACTCATGGACAAAATAATTAGGCACCAAGGAGTCGTCAAAATGAAACGAAATTTTACATACGTAATGACTAATTTGATATAAGTAAATGATTAGAAAATCAAAGAAAAGGATCATTTATTTCGAGAAAAAGGCAAAAGAACGAGCTTTAATACCCTTTGAACCCAGTAGCGCGAAGCACTATGCGATACGATCGGGCATACGTAAGTTCTGTATGATGTATTAAAACATTTCATTCCATATTTGTCTGTACATTGCTCTGTTCAAACTCATGGATGCCCAACTCGCCGTCCCAAATGATCTAGATATGCTCGATTGAGACAATCAGATCGGGCAGGCCAAGAAAAAGGTGAAGGCAGATTGAGGCGTTTACACGGGGTCTACACACGAAGACGATTGTCATCACTCCTGAGATTGAATCTGAATTCGTCACTAAAGATGACCTGGTCCCATTCCGCGCAGTCCAGTTTCTTCGGCACCACTCAAACGGAGGCGTCGATGGGTGGCTTCAAGGCAGCACACATAATGGGCTCAGCAATCCCGTGTCCTTCAGCCAGGCGCGATCGTATGGTTCGGAAGACACAAGGCCCCTAGTGAAAGTGCTACCTAAGCCTGGATGGCGTTAGCCAGCAGCTGTAAGCGTGCATTTCATACGATGCTGCAGTCTTCGACGACTGGTCTGTAGAGGGCGTCCTGTACCTGTTGTCTACGTAAATGAAAATCTCCGATCCACTGGTCCCACACCTTCTCACAACACAATTAGAGCGAGCTAACTGCGAGCTACTCGCCTGCTGACCATCCAGCTTCCATCTTGCCGATGATTCTCCCTCTCAACTGCGACAGCTGCTCATATTGTCTTCGAAAACGGCGTAATGGCATGTCTACCTCAGTTCTTCCTTTGTAAGGATTCAGCATACACTCAATCAAGCTTTGGTTACCTGTTTTATCTCCATGAAGTATGATGCTAAACGCCCTCTACGGCTATAAATAATGCGCACGTGGATATTTAATCATTGTATATCTCCCCGACTTGTACCTTCATGCCAAGTGTCGTTACGATCCGACAATTATTTTTTGGCGCCAATTTTTTGTCCTTGAGTGTATATAGAAATATATGTAATATAAATAGAAATATATTTTAATATGCTTAAAATATTGATAATCCTCAATAATGCCTGAAGTAATGTAACAATGTTTTACAGATGAACATAAATGAACACAATTACACTTTATTACTGCCAAATCTCTAAGCTGCTTTTCGCTACTAATAGACACTAGTTCAAATATCAACCTAGGATTTATCTAAAAGAACAATAAATCAAACAAGACTCCTATTTATCGGGTTCATTTTAGATACTGAAATTAACTGTGATAAAACATTCATAGACTATTTGAAAAATGTAAAAGATGCTTCAGCCTCTTAAATATATATCCGCCAAGATTAATGATGCCAAGACACAAAATTACTTATACTTTTCTCATCAGACCAGTTCTCGAATATGGCTTCCAAATCTACCACGTTGCTTCAGCTTCTGAAAAATTAGAGATAGTACAGCTTAGTGCAGCCGGAATTATCAATGGTCTCATGCACTGCTTGCCCATGCGATATTGTTCTATGAGTCTGATCTCAGGGACTTGAATTTGAGAAGGCAATTGTGGCGAAATATATTGCAACACTTAAAAGTTTTGGACCTATTACAGAACTTCAATCTTCTTATCGGATTGGAGAAACAACTACAGGCAAGGATAGCCCTCTGGTTTATGGAAACGGGCTTTGGGGATAGTGAAGTAGAGCCAAGATGTATTCTTTTTTAATTTATTAACACCTACTGCTTTTTTTAGTAAGGTAACTCTTAGTGAAGATTTGAACACGAATTTTACCAAACTTGCTAATACCTGGAACTGATGAGCCAGCTTTCCTTGAGGTCAAATAGTATACTTTCCCGGGCTCGTTCTCTACTCTGATGGAAGCAGATTTGATGGGAAGAAACGGCAGTGGTTCTTATGAAGATAAAGTGCAGAGATACATGAAATAGTTTCCTAGAACACCCGATTCATGTTCAGTTTTTCGCCCGGAACTGAAAGTTAGATATGGCACAATAAATCTTACTTTGAGGTAACGTGCATCATTTTGGATCCATGTGATAGTAAAAAGTCATACAGTACTTGAGGAATTGGCCTAATAAACTGGAGATGAAAGTTGCAGAGATTCTAGATTTAGCTACTTTTACCCATAGTGAGCTGTAATATGGATCAATAGTCCCGAGACTGTGCAGTCGTTTTTTTGCGATTTCTCCTTCAAACGCACCAGCAAGTCAATATAATAATCACTGTTGATCGATTTACGCTTTTCGAGGTAGTCAATGAAAATCACGCACATGCGTATCCCAAAACTGACGTCCTGAGCTTTGCCATGACTGACTGGCTGCGTTGGACGCTTCGGAGCTTTTCGCCAGCTGTGCTCCATGCCGCTTCATGACTCTGGAGTGTAGTGGATGTATCCATGTTTCGTCCATGGTCACGTAACGACGCAAGAAATCTTTGTTGCGAGTAAATAGCCGAACGAAGCATAACAGTATATATATATATATATATATATGTGTGTGTGTTTAAGATAAAGCAAATAATTTATCAATAAAAAACACAAAATGAAGAGAACAATTAAAAACCAAAATCAAAATCAACAACAAAAAAAACATTTATAGAAAAATTGAATCAAATTTGAAAATTGAAATTGAATCAAATTTAAAACTAAGAGATGAATAAAATTTGAATCATTTTTTGATATTTTGAAATTAATTTTAACATTAAAAAATATTATTTTCTTTGACACTAGAATTATACATATTTCACTAAAAATATAAAATAATAAGTTCGTAATAATTTTCACTATCATTACGACTCCTTTCATTAAACAATTATTATTTCATGAATTACTTTTAAATTTAGATCTCACGATTTTTGAAGTACACATTTAAGGAAATATTTTTATATTAAAAAGCGGATTATTAATAAATGGTCATATATTTAAATGAAAAACTATACGGAAAATGAATTGTAAAGTTATTAATATAAATTATTTTTAAAAACTCTGTTTTAATAGTGCATGTAGCAAATGAAACTTATTCACATCACAACGTACAAAACATGTAATTTATCTGAAAACGATTTTTACTTAGACTCATTTGATTCAATAAGTTAATTTTTTTAAGCAAATGATACTAAATTTAATCAGTTAACAAAGTTTTCTTTAATTTTTTTGATAAAGGAGCGAGATTCCGTATCTTTATGTGAAATGAAAACATTACACAGTTTTGAATATTTTCCTTCTGAAGACAAGATTTTTAGTTTGCTGTTAAGAAATTATGCTTTGACAAAAAAAAAAAGAAAAAAGAACGAAATACTGAGTTCTCCCTGAAAATATTGCTATTCAAGTGATTCAAACTTTTCATTAAAAGTGCAATTAGATATCAAAGTAATGCTGCTTCAAAATTCAAAGGAAGTTCCTTTGCTGAATAAGTGGTTTACTTTGTAGCTGTCAGTTTAACTTTAATGCTAGAAGGTCTTCTTTCACGGTACTTTAGGCTGTGCATCAAAGCGTCAACAAAGACGACTAGTTTTCCAACAAAATCGCAGTATTTAAAAAGAGCTTCCTCAATTCTTTAATACTAGATTATTTGGATAGGAATCTTCAATTGAATGATAAATAAATTTAAATGTATCATCATTTGAAGTTAATATTGTTGCAGATCGGTTTTTCCTTTTAATGAGTAGAACGTGCGGACATTAAATCGAAAATAAAATTGAATTTTGACTTCATTTCAATAGAATATTTTTTGTCATGCTAACAGAAAATATATAAAGGTTAGAAAAAGTAAAATCTTATATTATGGTAATTTTTTTTATTGTTTCGAGTCAAATATAATCAAAGGATCATTTGATAATGAAAAGAGCTACATCAACTTTAATTATCAAAGATTGCTGCAATTATTTTGAGCCTTTTGTAAAGAAATCTCAAGTCAAATAGGATTCAAATAAAATGAAAAGCTTAAACATGTTAAACAACATGCTTTGGTTAATTTACTTTGAATTTTCCTTGAAGGAAAAATGAAGTGAAATTAAAATTGATTTTGAGTTCATCTTTCTTGACAAGTCAATCTCTAAGTTTTATCAATAATGTAGCATTTTGCTTTATTTTAATTTTAAGTCTAGAAGCATCATAGAAATAAATGAAATTTATCCAAATGAGTTTAAAGTTACTTATTTTGTTCAAGGAAGATTATTGATATTTTACTAAGTTTTTTTGCGTTCTGTTATGGTGTATTTATTTAATATAAAACACGATACACTGAAATATTTCTTTTTGCCTATTTTCTTAACGGGCTATACAACAGTAGATAATAAAAAAGTGAATATTAAATTCTTTTCATTTGACAATTTAATATATATTTTGTGTCATAACACACAACGTTAAGCTTACAAAACCCGGCAGATACATATAAATGGAAATTTTATTGGAAAATTTATTGATATACAAAAATACATAGAGAAATATAAGATAACATATTAAAAATATATAATATAGTAAAACATATAAAATATATGTAGAAAAATAAGGCAATATAATAAAAATATATAATACATACATATATTTTTATTATATGCACTCATGGACAAAATAATTAGCGCACCAAGGAGTCGTCAAAATGAAACGAAATTTTACATACGTAATGACTAATTTGATATAAGTAAATGATTAGAAAATCAAAGAAAAAGGATCATTTATTTCAGAGAAAAAAGGCAAAAGAACGGGGGCTTTAATACCCTTTTGAACCCCCTGTAGCGCGAATGCACTATGCGATACGATCGGGCATTGAGGCATGCAAGTTCTGTATGATGTATTAAAACATTTCATTCCATATTTGCTGTAACATTGCCTCTAGTTCGTTCAAACTCATGGGATGCCCAACTCGCCGTCCCAAATGATCTCAGATATGCTCGATTGAAGACAAATCTGGGGATCGGGCAGGCCAAGAAAGGGTAGTAACAGTGGAAGGCAGGATTGAGGCGTTTACCACGGGGTCTCCACACACGAAGACGATTGTCATCACTCCTGAGATTGAATCTGAATTCGTCACTAAAGATGACCTGGTCCCATTCCGCTGCAGTCCAGTTTCTTCGGCACCACTTCAAACGGAGGCGTCGATGGGTGGGCTTCAAGGGCAGCACACATAATGGGCTCAGCAATCCCAAATGTCCTTCAGCCAGGCGCGATCGTATGGTTCGAGAAGACACAAGGGCCCCTAGTGAAAGTGCTACCTAAGCCTGGATGGCGGCCGATGAAGCAGTTAGCTGTAAGCGTGCATTTCATACGATGCTGCAGTCTTCTCGACGACTGGTCTGTAGAGGGCGTCCTGTACCTGGTCTACGTGTAAATGAAAAATCTCCGATCCACTGGTCCCCACACCTTCTCACAACACAATTAGAGCGGCTTAACTGACGAGCTACTCGCCTAGCTGACCATCCAGCTTCCATCTTGCCGATGATTCTCCCCCTCTCAAACTGCGACAGCTGCTCATATTGTCTTCGAAAACGGCGTAATGGCATGTCTACCTCAGTTCTTCCTTTGTAAGTGATTCAGCACACTCAATCAAGCTTTGGTTACCTGTTTTATACTCCATGAAGTATGATGCTAAACGCCCTCTACCGGCTATAAATAATGCGCAATAACGTGGCATTTCTAATCATTTGCATATCTCCCCGACTTGTACCTTCATGCCAAGTGTCGTTACGATCCCGCAATTATTTTTTGGTGCGCTAATTTTTTTGTCCTTGAGTGTATATAGAAATATATGTAATATAAATAGAAATATATTTTTAATATACTTAAAAATATTGGATAATCCCCTCAATAATGCCTGAAGTAATGTACAATGTTTTACAGATGAACATAAATGAACACAAATTACACTTTATTACTGCCAAATCTCTAAGCTGCTTTTTCGCTACTAATAGACACTAGTTCAAATATCAACCTAGGATTTATCTAAAAGAACAATTGCTTAAATCAAACAAGACTCCTATTTATCTGGGGTTCATTTTAGATACTGAAATTAACTGTGATAAACACATTCATAGACTATTTGAAAAATGTAAAAAGATGCTTCAGCTCCTTAAATATATATCCGCCAAGGATTGGGGAATGGATGCCAAGACACAAAATTACTTATACTTTTCTCATCAGACCAGTTCTCGAATATGGCTTCCAAATCTACCACGTTGCTTCAGCTTCTAACCTGAAAAAATTAGAGATAGTACAGCTTAGTGCAGCCGGAATTATCAATGGTCTCATGCACTGTTGCCCATGCGATATTGTTCTCTATGAGTCTGATCTCAGGGACTTGAATTTGAGAAGGCAAATTGTGCGAAATATATTGCAACACTTAAAAGTTTTGGACCCTATTACAGAACTTCAATCTTCTTATCGGATTGGAGAAACAACCACAGGCAGAAGGATAGCCCTCTTGGTTTAATGTGGAAACGGGCTTTGGGGGATAGTGAAGTAGAGCCAAGTATGTATTCTTTTTAATTTATTAACACCTACTGCTTTTTTAGTAAGGTAACTCTTAGTGAAGATTTGAACACGAATTTTACCAAACTTGCCAATCACCTGGAACTGATGAGCCAGCTTTCCCTTGAGGTCACAAATAGTATACTTTCCCGGGCTCTCGTTCTCTACTCTGATGGAAGCAGATTTGATTAGGGAAGAACGGGCAGTGGTGTTCTTATGAAGATAAGTGCAGGAGAACATAGATATAGTTTCAGAAACCCCGATCATAGTTCAGTTTTTCGCCCGGAACTGAAAGTTATTAGAGAGGCAATAAATCTTACTTTGGAGGGTAACGTGCATCATTTTTGGATCCTGACTGATAGTAAAAGCTCCATACAGTACTTGAGGAATTGGCCTAATAAACTGGATAAGTTGGGGCAGGATACCATTCTAGATTTAGCTACTTTTACCCATAGTGGTACTGTAAATATGGATCAATAAGTCCCGAGACTGTGCAGTCGTTTTTTTGCGATTTCCTCCTTCAAACGCACCAGCAAGTCAATATAATAATCACTGTTGATCGATTTACCTTTTTCGAGGTAGTCAATGAAAATCACGCCATGCGTATCCCAAAAAACTGACGTCCTGACTTTGCCAGCTGACTGCTGCGTTTTCGGACGCTTCGGACGGCTTTCGCCAGCTGTGCTCCACTGCCGCTTCGACTCTGGAGTGTAGTGATGTATCCATGTTTCGTCCATGGTCACGTAACGACGCAAGAAATCTTTTTTGTTGCGAGTAAATAGCTATAAACAGCTTTCTGAATCATCGACTCGTTGCTGTTTTTGTTCCATCGAAAGCAATCGCGGCACCCACTTGCTCACTTTTTCATGAAGGATAGTAAATACACTTCCATATGATATCTGTGTCATCTCAGCAATCTCACGGAGCTTCACTTTACGATCTTTCATTATAATTTTTGTCACTTCACTCACATTTTCCGGTGTAACGGCTTCCACAGGTCTACCCGAGCATTCCGCGTCATTTGTGTCGGTACGACCCCGTTTAAACTCGGCAAACCACCGACAAATCGTTGCTTTTGATGGACAAGAGTCTGGGTAACATTTTTCAATCCATTATTTCGCTTGCACGGTGCTTTTACCCATTAAAAAACAATGTTTTATCAGAACACGAAACTCGGTTTTTTCCATTTTTTAAACAAACTACAAAACGACTTTACTCCAACCTCGATAACTCAGCAGTTTCTGGTCCGATCGACTTAAACTTTTGACACGTTTCAAGCAAAGGTTAGTACTCTAGAAAGACCTGGTTACTGGTTTACTACGAGCTCCATCTCTGGGTTAGTCTCGGAACTTATTGATCCATGTGTTATGTTTTCAGTGGATTCCCTCGCATATTGGGGTTTACGGAAACGAAGTTGCTGACCTGCTTGCTGGGGAAGGTACCGAACTCTCCACTGCCCGTTCCACTGAGCGGCAAAATTCTGAGGTCTACTCCCAGTTTTTGACTTATTTAAACACCACTTGGAGGATCCCGCCAGAAAATGCTGGTATGCCGCTTAGTCCCCTGGAGTGTCCTTATAGTTCTTTTGGCCAAGAATTGCTCAGAGCACTCTATCTAGACTTAGGACTGATCACATTAAGAGTCTAATTTTCAAAGGAAACGAGAAGATTTATGCTGTTTGATATTGCTGTCTACCATTGCTTCTTCCTCTCATAATACAGATTGTATTCGTACCTGTGTGGGGCGTTTTGAATGAGGGGGTTGCAGTTTTTGGTTTAACTACGCAACATGGTCTTCTGAACATGGTTTAGTTTCTCTAAGCTAAGGGATGTAAGCAACAACACTTAAAAATATGTAATATATATAGAAATATATCATAATATGTACAAACTTACGTGTAATATAATTTATTTTATTTTTTTTTTTTTATTTTTTTGCTTTTCTATCATATGTCTTTTTTTTTTTTGCTACTTTAATATATAGTTTTGATTTTTCATTTTCTGCATAATTGGTTCTAAATGTTAGGCTGTTTGATTATTTAAGAAATTTTTTGTACCTGATTTGCATAAAAAGCAATTTTTTTTAATGTCTTCCTTAAATATTCATATGTTTCTATCAATAATATTAATTTAGTGTTGAAAATTCTTATAAATTTATATGTTGTGATTGGTATTATATGTCTTTTGTTTATATATATTTATATAACAATATACATAGAAATATATGATAATACACATAGAAATATATGATTATACATATAAAACATAGGATTCCATAAATAAAAATTAATTATTTAAATAATTAAAATAAGAAAAGTAAAGGACTTTAAAAATTGAATAGTACAATAAATATTATATATATATGAAGTATTAAAAACAAAATAAAGTGAATAATTAAAATATTAAAAACTAATTCAAATAATTCGAAACTAAATTAACAAAATGAAAGTTAAAAGTAAATGAATATATATAAAATAGTAATGATCCAAAATTAAAATTATTCTCACATTAAATGTTAACTTTGAAAGAAAATGATTAATAATTATAATAAAAAGCAGAAATAGTTAAGATAATGATATGTCTGCATAGTATGCAAACAGTACATTTTATAATAATTTCCTTTTCTTCTAAATTTACAATTTTTTTAGACTATTAGTAAATTTATACTTCAGTATTCTTAATTATATATTCATACACATTATTTAAAGGAATTATAACTAAGCGTTTATATTCCAGCAGATCAATTTGTGCAAGTCAAAGCTTAATTCAAATGACGATGAAGAATTCATATTAATTCTACATTAATTCGATATTTAATATTTTTTAAAGAACTTAGAACATTTCTCATTTAAACTATATATTTCAAATTCGTATTCTTAAAACATTTGACAGAAAGTTTATTGATTACATTTACATAAGATTAAAAAGTGTGCAACGTAAATTACGCACTACCAAAATATAATCTTTGGTCTGAAGATAATATTTTATATATATGCACTAAGAAACTAAAAAGCAATTTTTATGAAACTGAATTTAAGTCTCAAACAATAACATTAATGTTTAAAAATACAATTAATTGAAAATACTTTCACATAGGAAAATATCACAATAATTAGAGAATTACAGAATGAACAAAACACAACATATTTAGGATAATGTTAATTCAGGTTTCCCGTTTCATTATTAAGCTTGATAATTAGTCATTTTCTCTAAAGCGGACTAAAATGAAAACTTCTATTATGAAAATGTTAGGATTGTTAATGTGCGGGTGACAAGTACTTTCTACCACTTCAACGCATTCATAATTTCCATTGATTGCCTACTCGAAATGAAGATTAACTCTAAAACAAAGGCTTCACGGAAAATATTAAATTCTTATTTGAGTCTTAGAACAAAACTTGAATTAATTCTTTAAGCCGATCTAATTCGATTGTAAGAGGATTGTTCATAAAATTAAAAGTTTACGCATTAAGGAAACGAGAGATTCTTTGAAAAATTGAGAGAAGAGGAACTCAGATCGGAGTTCGATCGAATGAAATTCAACAACTTTTTTTTAAAATAAAACTATAGGAAATAAAATTAAATTTAAATACTTTCTTAATTAAATTCAAAACTTATTATATTTTATTTGTTCAAACTGAATTAATTTAAAACGTATTAAGTATCAAGAAGAATTATGAATTAAGAATCTTCAAATATGAATTTTATTACCAAGCAAATTGTTTTATATGAGCTTAATAATTCAATTCATGAAATCAAAATCATTATCATTTGAAGATTTTAATATTTAATCTTTTAAAACATTTTTAGTGCAGATGTTGAAAATTAAATTAATTACACAACGATGAATTAAAAAGCAATGTAAATAAGATACGAGGGTGTATCAGAAAGTACTTGTATTTTAAGACAGTTGGCATCATTAAGATAAATTGTTGATACCATTAGTTGCTGCCATCTATTAAACGGAACCGGAAGTTATCTGACATTGATTCATAAGTTAGTTTTACCTTGTTTTCTTATTTTAGTTGCATTTGCAGCCCAATCAAAATTTATTTGTTGCTACGTCAAGTTATTGGCGTATTTTTGTTGTCACCATTGATGATAAGTGAATTCATCGTAAAACATCTGAAAAGAAATCAACAAATAAAACATTGGGCTGCTTCCAGAAAAATGCTTCGAAGAAGGTGAGGATGATTTCATCGACCATAAATACTATGAAGTAGAATTTCTGAGGTGCGAAAGGCATCATAATTATGAATAAGAGTAACTGAAACTTCGATAATTGTGTTGGGAGTCAGGATGATTAATGAAAACAAACCATTTTCGATTATACGAGCATCATCTCTTGTATTTCCTGAAGAGTTATTGAACGACACAGGTGACATATTATGATTAATACGAAAATATTCATTCATCAAAAATCATTTAATTTTGAGACACAAAACAACTTGTTCAGTGAAATTATTTACTTCCCCCTAAGCTGCATTTCCAAATATTGTATGAAAAAGGTGCATTTTTAATACAGAATGGAGATTTCTAATCGATTGAAACATAATTTTTTCGTCTATAGTTTTAATAATTAAAATTTGCGCCTGCTATTCAGATATATTTCAGCTAATATGAAAAAAAGTAATATTTAAATAGGTATAAATAATTAACAGTTAGATATAATTTAAACTGCATCAATCATGAAATAAAGAAAATTACCAAATTATAAAAGAATAAAATAATGCGATTCAGAAAAAAAATGATGTATTCTCTCTAACGTGTTTTTATTATGATAATTAATTTGGATAATTAAAGAGTCTTAATTAGCGTAGATGTTGATAGATTATTTGCTAAAGTCTCTCTTACAAACAACACAGAAGCTATCGGCGACGCAAAACTTTACTTTGAACCTCGATCAAGTGCGAAAAATGATACGTTAGCTGGCACCTCTTGCACCAAACTTCCACATCATGCGATAGGAGGACATAGGACATCAAAAAGATCAGATACATATCTCATCAAGTCTGTAGTGGAAACAAATCTGGAATCAACGACTCAACTCAAAACGTGCTGGCCCGGAGTCCGCCACCATGTCCACTAGGCTACTATTGCCACGTGGTTAATGTACACACATATATATATACTCATGGACAAAAAAATTAGCGTACAAAGAAGGAGTCATCAAAATGAAACGAAATCTTACATACGTAATTACTACTTTAATATAAGTAAATGATTAGAAAATCAAAAAAAAAGGATCATTTATTTCAGAGAAAAAGGCAAAAGAACGGAGGATTTAATACCCTGTTGAACCCCCTGTAGCGCGAATACACGAGGCGATACGATTGGGCATTGAGTACCATATTTGCTGTAACTTTGCCTCTAGTTCAAACAAACTCGTGAGATTCTCGACTCGCCGTCCCAAATGATCCCATATATGCTCAATTGGAAACAAATCTGTTAATCGGGAAGGCCAAAGAAGGGTAGTAACAGTGCCGAGACAATCTTGTGACACCCTTGCCGCGTGAGGACTTGCATTGTCTTGTTAAAAAATGGTTCCAGGGAGCCATTGCATGAGTAGCAACACTTGTGGTTGAAGGATGTCATGGACATACCGCTGGGCTGTCATGGTGCCACGGATCAATACTAGGGGTGACAGTGTATTGTAGGCAATGGCACCCCATACCATCACACCAGCTGTGGGAGTGGTGTGTCGCTGTAAAGCAAAGGCAGGATTGAATAATTCACCACGGGGTCTCCACACACGAACACGATTGTCATCATTGCTGAGATTGAATCTGGATGCGTCGCTAAAGACGACCTGGTTCCATTCCGCTGCAGTCCAGTATCCTCGTGCGTGGCACCACTCCAAACGGAGGCGTCAATGGGTGGGCGTCAAGGGCAGCACACGTAATGGACGCCGCGACCCCAAATGTCTTTCAGCCAGGCGCGATCGTATGGTTTGAGGAGACACGGGGCCCCCTAGTGAAGGTGCTAACTGTGCCTGGATTGCAGTCGATGAAGCAGTTGGCTGTACGCGTGCATTTCTTACGATGTGGCGGTCTTCTCGACGACTGGTCTGTCGAGGGCATCCTGAGCATAGTTTTCTTGTAAATGACATCTCTCGGATCCACTGGTCCCAACACCTCCTCACAATACAATCAGAACGGCCTAATTGACGAGCTACTCGCCTAGCTGACCCCCCAGCTTCAATCATGCCGATGATTCTCCCCCTCTCAAACTGCGACAGCTGATCATATTGTCTTCGTAAGCGGCGTAATGGCATGTCTACATCAGCTCTTCCTTTGTAAACGATTCATTACACTCAAACAAGCTTTGGTTACCTGTTTTATACTCCTCGGAAAACGACGTTAAACGCCCTCTACTGGCTATACGCAATGCGCTATTACGCTGCATTTCTAATCATATACATATCTCTCCAACATGTACCTTCATGCCAAGTTTCTTTACGATCCCGTAATTATTTCATAGTGCGCTAATTTTTTTGTACGTGAGGATATATATATATATATATATATATAATTCTTTTTTTAAATTTACAGCCTGATTAAGAATTAAAATAAGGAACTAATTAGTTTTTCTTCACTCATGGGATGTGCAAATTTTCCTCCTGTTAATACCATTATTTTGGAAAAATCATTTTTATAAGAAAGAACCATGATTTTTATCGACCTAATAATAATTTTTTGTTTCATTAATACATTTCAAAAGTTTTCATTCATCTCATAGCGATAGAAAAAAAAAAAAAAAAAAAAAAAAACTTATAGCACTATATTTTGAAACTATTATGCAAATGTATTTTATTTTTAAGCAAGCATTACGATTTCTAATGTTCTCCTCAGCTGAAGATATGCATAAACGTATGTTTCAAAGTCAAAGTAATGATATTTGCAAGGCAGCAACGGAGTATAATTATACTCAAACGATGTGCATAATTTTATCTTCAAAATTAATGCATATGCTTATTTATTCTCATGTGTTTATTTATTTTGATTGTAATAACTTATTGACATTTATTGAAAAGTTTCTTAAATAGCTGTATTTATTAGCTTTCAACTATAAAGGCAATGGTGCGATAAATTCATTTAGTGATTCGTAATTGAAATTGAAGGATAATTAATGTTTGTATAATGATATCAATGAATGATATATTGTTGCCAAAATCCTTTCGTTTTGGTATAAATTAATGGAATAGAATTATCAATATCATTCATTTGATTTTATCTTCCATGTCAATATTTATTCGTTATTTACCCAGTAATTTAATTTAAGGAAATACAGCATTGATTCTTTGAATATTTACTAATATCCTTTATTGTTGTTTAATGTTTTAGAAAACAAAATTAAAGCATGAATAACAATTAAATTTCTAACAAAGGATTAAGATAATTACAATTAGTATTCTTGCAAAATTCTTAAAATGGAGCTTATAAATTTCTATGTAAACATGTATTATTAAAAGTTAATGAAAAATGTCAGCTGATAATGTATATTTTTAAATGTTTAATTTAATTGTGATGGAAATAAAGCAGTTTTGTAATTAGTTAACAATTTTAAAGGAACATATATAAGGAATAATCTAACTTATATTTTAGTCCTATGGTTATTAAATTTCCGTAATAATTTTCTCAAAATATTCACATGTTGAATAAACATTAAAAAAATTTCTTGTATTTCTTTGAAAAATACATGAACGATGCAGAACTTCATAGTTAATATTCAATCGCATAAGAACTACTACAAAATAGGAAGAGTCATCTTAAAAAGCTAACAAATAGCTCTTTAATGATCGTTTTTCCCTTTCATAAATTCCACAAGATACCAAGAAAATCACTTCAAAGTGAAAATTATTTTGTTTCAATTTTAAAAAAAATCTTTTGGTGAAAGTAAAAAAGTATTTTTTCTTGAAAAATAGAGTAAAAAAATTCCAATCCTTCAACGAGTGAAAAGTGGGAGAGTGGATATGCCAAAAATAACAAGTTCTAACATATTTTTTAGCTGCCAAACTTTAATTATATTTTAATGCAGCACAATATACAAACATATGCACACGATAATCAAATATCGAATTGAACTGTCATACACACATTTTATACCCCAACTAACATGGCAGCCACCTGCTATTCTAATTCTTCCTAAGACAAGCGTGGAGTTGAGTTGTTCCTCTTCATAGAGGTTTACTAATATTTTCCAATGAACCGTGCAAAATTCTATTGAATTTCGAAGCATAATGTAATTACTCAGCAGGCATAATGAGATTAAGTCTATACTTGTTAAAATAAATTATTCTGAACTGGATTACTTCTATTAATAACAGGAAATTATTTCATTACATACGCGTAATTTTTAAGTTTTCAATAGATCTTTGATTTATGCTTAATATCATTATGAGCAATGAATCTTATGAGCATTTCCTTCATCCAACCTTTCCATTATCTATATAAATAAAAAGTAAAATTCGTATGTGTGAATAAAATATAATATTCGTAGGCGTATGTGTTATTCGTATGGGAAATGAATCCGTTTGCTAGAGCAGTTATTTTTATAATTAAAACAAAATATCGTTTGCATACTAAATTTTGCGATCTTTGGATTCAATGCCGATTAATTTTTGTAGATTGATTTCGTTGAAAATTGCATAATTTTATCATATTAGTGCTATGTGTGCTTAGAGAATGTTTGGAATGAAAATGATGTGTCAAGTATATAAAAGTTGGTGATCATACGTTAAATTTTGTGACATTAAAACAGGTCGCTGAACTATAATAACCACTAGTATGACGCAAAAAAATGGCTAAATACCAAACCCAAGCCTTAGTAATATTGATAATTTCAAATTTAACCTTATTAAACAATAATGCTGTGATTTAAGCAATAATCTTATGATTTCAATAATTCATTGGAAAGATTAATAATATGTTAATAAGAACTAGTATGGGGAAGGACTGTTTTGATAAAAATGTCAATTTTCTATAATTTCCTTTCAGATAATGTGCGGAATGCAAGCAACTTTTCTGTCGTTTCGGAAAACTTTTCCATTACATTAACATAATTAGCCACACTGAAAATAGACTACACTCCAAGTAAAAGAAATTTCTAATGTTGGAGATTTTAAATAATACTTATTTTAATGCAAACAGAAACATCTTCAATCATTACAACAGTAGACCGATTAAGAAATCTATAGAGCAACACATAATAATAATAATGTTTTTGTTGCCAATCGCAAAGGAGCAAATCTGTTCCATAATCGTTTAAGCAAACGATTTTTTCGTAATATTTACTTTTTTTTTTTTTTTTTTGAGAGGCAAAGATCTATTCATTTATTTCAAACTTAACATTTACAAATTTAAAACTTGAGTGAGTGGGGAAAAATATCGTCTGCTGCTTTACTTGAAATCTCCTTACGCAGACAAAATGACGTAGGAAGCCGTCACACTAGTTCTCATATAAACAATATAACACAAACTTGTATAAATATGTTTTCTTTCCTTCTTTTCAATCTGGTATGTAGTTTTTAATTTATATATTTTTTCTTTTTTTCTCGTTATATAAAGATACGTAATTAAGTATTTGTGAAGTATAGTACTAAATTTTTAAAATTTTACAATGTTTTTATACTTTTACATTTAGCATACAAAAATAAAATACAGTATTTATTTTTTCTCTAACATTCTAAATTGGCTTTGTTTAATGCTTCTTTTTCATAACTGTTAATTATGATATACTGCTTTTGAATTAATTTTGTGTTCTATTATACTGTTTAATGCGAAAAAGAAAAAAAAACAATAATATAGGGAGGAGGAATCATCACACACAGGTTATGTCAGTTTATTGAAGTCTTGAACTGATATCCATCTTTAGTCGTATACTTATGTAATTCACACACACACAATACATACACGTCATTACCACACACACACACACACACGCACACAATAATACACACACACACACATATATATATATATATATATATAAGTGAATTTACGATTTATTGCCGAATCCAGTTGCTAATCAATAAGATTATATTTTACAGTTCAGAAAATTAAATCTGAAATTCTGTATTGTTATATATTGGAATCTTAGAACAATGACCACATAAAAGGCTTATTATTCTGTCTGTGGATCTACGCATATCCTAAGATAAAGACAGTTATTATGACAGTATGCATATCTGTTTTTGACGAATCGGGTTCTGGTCAGTAGTAGTGTTTGAAAGTGGGATCCGAACCAAGGTTTCTTCATAGAGTTTAAAATCATACCCCTTTGATATCTTTCGATCATTCTTTCTTTCCCCCTCGCTCACAAATTCAGCAATGCTGTCCATTATAATTCAATATTTATATTTAAATTTACGTAAGTTACGGCCCATTTAAGAAAATTTGTTCTGAAATCAATTAACAACAAATGAAAGCCAAAATGTTTTATTCAAGCAATAAGTGAGAGAATAATTATTGTGAATTATATTATTTGCTTTAAAAAAAAGTTTCTTTTTCTTTGCTGAACATTTAGCGAAATAGTTGGTATAGAAGAAGAGCTTTAAGAAGTATATAATTTTTTTAAAATCAATGCTTAGAAGGAAATAGTTTGAGTGATTTGAAATGTATTTCATCATATATGTTAAAGGATAACCCATTTGTATGTAAATTTTTTATCTACTTAATACATTTGGTTGACACTTTTAGATAAAACAATTAAATCAGAATGTTTCGTTTCTCCCTAATCTTTTCCATTGGACCCTGTACTAGCTAAGAAATAATTCTACTGTAAAACTGAGAGGTTGTCTCTGATCAATTCTGGCTTGGAGCGGTAGTCCCCCCACTTTGTATTTTCGTATGATAGTTGGAATTTACGAACTTAGGGTAACTTTTATTCAACGCAATATATTTTATCTTCTCTTTTCTTATTACAACTATCTCTCTATCAACTATGCAACTACAAGTTCTTATTTTTTTACAACGTTTTTTTGAATTTCACTTGGTGTGTGTGTATCATCAAATTTTCGATCGTTAATTTAACCAACTTCCCATCAAGCTATAGCTCTTAAACTTTGGGAATCGTTCTTACTAGCCTTACAATGCAGTATTTAGACATTTGCGATCAGTTTCAACTAATATTTTCTTTAATAATGCAGTTTAGCGGAAACACTTGGCGCGATTTCAAAAATTGGCACCAAACTTGGCGATTTTTTTTAGCTGAACGTTTAGTCCGTAAAACGGACAGGGTAGCCACATTTGGCAAAATACTGCCCAATATTTCTTATTGCCAAGGATGCTTGGGTTAAATTGCATTCTAACCATTTAATTTACCGGATGAATTAATTAATTTTAGTTATTTTTAACGTTTTTATGTTTTTAACTTGGTGTGTGTGTGTCTGTGTGTGTGTAAGTGTGTCATCAAATTTTCTATCGTTAAGTTAACCAACTTCCCATCAAGCTAGAGCTCTGAAAACTTGGGAACCGTTCTTATTTGCCTAACTATGCAATATTTAGGCATTTATGACCAGTTTTAAGTAATATTTCAATAATTTCCTTTAATAAACTTTGCACCATATAAAAACGTTGGTTTTTTTTATCTCGAATTATTAAATGCTATATTTCGGTTGTGGATTTGCTTCTTAGGTGTAAAAACGATACGCTGTCATGTTAAACACTTTCTATCTAAAGCAATTAAATGTGGAATTGTAATATATTAATAAATAATACAAGCCCTTAAATCCCCTTTAATTCATTATTTATTAGTATTTATAATTCGGTTTGACTGTATACTACGCAAAAACAAAATAAAATGCATTTATTTTCCATTTATAAATTAGTATTAAAGACAACATTTATTGTTTTATTTACAGTTTCATAAAATTTAAGCATATATTTTAATTTTTTTCCCGTGGAACTGCATTTGTATTCTTATCTTCTTTATTCATACACGGATATTTTCTAGCTCAGAAAATTGTTTTGAATGTTTTTTCTTTGCTACATATTTTAACTCAAGTAAACTAACTAAAGCTGATTGGTAAGCCAATGCCAGACTTCGTATGAATTTTCTCAGAGAACGGTTATTATACATACTGCTGTGATTTTCATCCTCACATAGTCATTCAATCGAAAATACCACTTAAAATAAATGTCAACAGCATTGAAACTGATAGTGATTACAAGATCGATTATTCAAAATAATTGGGTTTCGGAAACTGCAACGTAACCTTATCTTCATCAATGTTATGTATAATGAGGTGAAAATTTGTATGTGAAATTCACTTTGACATTTGTAACATTTTGACAATCATTAAGTGGTTCATTTAAGGCCTATATATTTCATATGTTTCTAATAAGGGTAATGATTTGATAAGTTCATTTAATAAATAGTAGTAAAGTCTAAGGTCTTGTAATGAAATGAATATATGGGAATTGTGATTAATATCGGGAGAAATAAAAACATTCTTAAACTACTGGATTTTAATAATAAAGTTTCTTAAGTCTTACTGAATATGTGACCTAAACACTTTAAATTTAAATTTGTAGTGGTTTAGGACAGAATTCAATAAATAAGAATTTTGTTAATGTTTTGAAGGGCTAAGAGGAGAAACTTACTTTATTATGATTTGTATATATCTAATTTTCACTATAGCGTGTATGAACAACTATGCTTGTAGCACTCAAATTTCTGAGAGATTTGTGTTGGATAATTCATTATAAGGAAAGAATATTAAAATGAATTTAAGAGTTAAAATAAGAAATAGAAACTTTTTATGAGACATAAATATAAATTTTAAAGTTATATTGAGAGAGCGAGAAAGTTTTTATGTAATATTTTTTTTCAAATAATATCGTGATTTTAGATTACTTATTTTAACTATGATTGATAATTCAGTATTTATATTGAAGTGGTTTGAGAAATTGACGGAAATGTGTTAGAAAAGAAGAAGAAATACAATATATCGATGACCTATAAGTTTTATAAAATGGCTAGATTATTATAATTTTACGATAGTTCAGAATATTTTTGATAGAATATTGTATAAACTGTAGAACCCTAATATATTAATTACATTTGTGTATAAATTTTAAAATCTTCAAAGTGTATATCATCCAATGCGGAAATTTTAATGTAACCATATAAGATTTTGTCAACAATAACATCAGAGTAGATTTAGTGATAGATATTTATTCCATTAGCAGTTGCATTTTGTGTACATTATAAGTACTATTAAATGAATATTATGTACTATGAAATAATGTGATTTTATATGATACTATATGTACTAATTTTGTATATTATGAAAATAATATGATGCATATTTTTGTAAAAAGGCAAACTCTTGCCAATGAATCTCTTTTAAATTTGGGGACAAAATAAAAGGATAATTTAAATATAACTTATTTAAAATTTTACATTGTACTTAATCTTGATTTTCCTGACTTGCATAAGATAGTGACACTAAAGAGATAATATTTTATTCTGCAGAGATCACCCAAACTAAAGATTTCAATACAGTTTAAATTTCCTTTAATTTGTAGTCCGAACTATTTCACGTGTTACCCTTTTAATTTAAACCGAAAGGAAAATATTAAGTTAGCAATAATTAAAATAACTATGCAAGAAAATTACAAATTAAGTCAATGTGTAAGTAGTTTTCATTGAGGTATGTACTTTCCCGATAACATCATAAGCAAATAAAAAAAAATTTACAAATATATATATATATATATAAGCGCATATATATTTATGTATTAAGAAGGGTTTTTTTTTTGTTCATAAGTACTTTTTAAATGTAATTCTTACTGTAGAACTTGTAACTTCAGAACGCTGTCCTTTAATGTCATGAAAAACTATAATAAAAAGTATAATAAACAATAAAAAAACTCAAATTTGAATAAAATCTTGTTTTAAACATAATTAACCAAATTATGTGTTTCAAAATAAAATTACTTAAATAATATCGTCTGTTAAAAAATATTACATTTTTTTTTTTAAATTGTGTTAAACAGAAGTCAATCTTAAATCATCTGAATAAAGTATTATAAAGCAATTATATCTTTCTAAAAAGTATTTTTAATTTAAATAATGTTATCTACTTAAATTTAAAAGGATAATTTTTTCAATCGTAAAATATGGTGGAGCCTAGGGAATATTTGCATTGAACAATTCACATCAGATGCATCATCAAGTTTTTCTTTAATTATTATCCTAGAAACAAAAGCAATATTTCTTAAAGAAGGGCACTAGATGAAAAAATAACTTTTTGGTATGAAGCTAATCTTAAGTTTCTCTCTTAAAACAATTATAAATCTTTCCTCTTCTCTGTACAGTAACTGTCATTTTTCCAAGGAATATAATCAATTTCTGCAACTACATTTCTTACCTTAGTGACTAACAGTGATTTTACCATCTTCTCAATTTCTGCGAGTGAATAGATTTCAATATTTACTCGTGTTTCTGAAATGAAAATTGTTTTATTTCATTCTACTTGTTACCTCGTTTCGCCTCGGGAATAAATAAAAAAAACACCTCTTGATTGTATCTTGTTTTGAAAGACAATAAAGAAGGTATATCTTTGAAATAGTTTCTGTTTATACAGGCTTCAGTATCACACGTGCTATTTAACAACAGCCGAAAGTTTGAGAAACAGTACGTGAGAGATCTTAAACTTCTCCGAAACATTGTCGTTCAGGGAGATGATATTATTTGCTTTTCGTAAAAAGAAATAGATTTAGTTTTAATGCAAGAATTTTCAGCCAAGCTCTTTCCACATATTTGACATTGAAAACATGGATTACTTGCTCTGATTTTTCTACTTCATTTTATTCTGTACAATTTTATCCAATTATTTTTCGTCTATTTCTTCAAGAAAGTTTACGATCCTTTTCTGATGTTTGTAATTGTAAGTATGAATAGATCGAAGATAAAATGTATTTTCAATTTCATTACATGACAACTTTTTGGTATATGAGCAGAAAAAACCAACCTGTGTTTTCAGATGCATTAATTCATATAGAGGAATACCGCTATTGTAATTTATTATTGATTTAAATTGTAATAAAATATTTTAAAAATGTAGGATATCTATATCTATATCTATCTGTCTATCTATCTATCTATCTATATATATATATATATATATATATATATATATATATATATTCTACATTTTTAAAATATATTTTTTATTTATACGTACATATATATATGTAAATAATTGCGGAATAGATTTTTAGATATTTTCTTAAAAATTGCAGATAATAGGATTGGTTTAGATTTTTTAAGATAAATAATGGTTTTTTCCAATTAATATATACAGGGGTTGGACAAAAATATGGAAACACCTTTTAAAAAACTTGTTTCTTTGCTTAATATGGTGTAGGAAACCCGTTGGCATCCAAAACAGCTTGCAGTCTTCTCGGAATGGATAAATACAGTTCCTGTATGTGTGCCAAGGGAATATTATACCATTCTTCCTGCAAAACGGTGGCAAGTTCAGATAACGATGTTGGCGGTGGATAACGAGAACGCACTTTCCGTTCCAATGTAGACCACAAAAGGTTCGATAATATTCAGGTCTGGTGAGCTGTGGTGGCCAGGATAGACAATCTCCTCGTGACTTTAGAGAAAGCCAGTCCTGACCATGTGAGCTTGCTTAGGGCTTTGTCGTCTTGAGAAGGCATCTCATCAACCATCGGGGAACAAGTTGTCCATGGATGAACAGTCTGCCTAAATGTTCACATAAAGTCTTGTGCAGTCATGGCCCTGAACAGTGTTATCATGGGGCCAGCAGAGAACCACGATATGGCTGCCAAACATGAACCCCGCCATGTTTCCTCTTGGCAACAAGACAGTCTGTATTATAGTCTTGAGATGGGTTCTCAGACGTAAAGCTCGGCAGAGGTGGGACTATGCTTGAAAAGACTAGTCCAGACCTATACCACGCTTCCACTGCCCCTAGTCCAGGCTTTCTGAGCTTAAACACCACCTTTCCTTCGCATTAGCATCCTGATGAGTAGCTTCTCAATTCACACGGCGAGGCCCTGTTTATGAAGCTCCTCTAATTGTTTTGGTACTCACGGGGTTCTGTAACACACATTCATTTCAGCAGTAACTTTTGCAGCTGTGGTCTTCTATATTTTCGTCTAATTGCCCTTAATGATCGTCTGTCACGACACTAGCCACACTTTCGTCTCGCTTCGTGATTTAGCAGATGATATTTTTTCCGCTTTTCAAATATGTGCGGAATAAATCTTCGATACAGTACCTCTTGAAACACTAAACACCTCGGCTACCTTGCTTATTTAGCACTTACCATACGTGCTCCAACAATTTGCCCACGTTCGAAGTCTGTTAACTCACATAATGCAATGACAACCCTACATAACAGTACTCCGACAACAACTGAACTGTTTAGCATATTTACGAAGTAGTAGTGGCGTTAGTAGTCAAAACGCCATAGCGCCACTCTTACATATTTCATTAAAATCAATCTTTCTTTTCAAACATGCATTTTACAAGGTAATGCATATTTTTTGTCCACTTCTGTATATATATATATATACATATATATATATGATATAATATGTAACTGAACGAAGTATACC
>BMAW01050561.1:0-18804 GCA_019974015.1 Nephila pilipes
CTATCTATCTATCTATCTATCTATCTATCTATCTATCTATCTATCTAACAATCTATCTATACACTCATGTCTATAAATTAAGGATAATTCAGAATCACCCGGAAATAGAACCCTAAGGTTAAAATTTCACCTTTAGAATTATCGCTCACAACTTCAAGACACACACATTTTTCCTAATAAGTCAATTTCAATTTTTGAAAATAGTACGTCAGGTAGCTTTATCGGGTGAAGTCAACCTGTTGGGATTTAAGGAGGAGATTTCTGACTTTGACATTCAGTGTGTGACATTGGGCTATTCGCGGTTTCTCTGCACTAACCTTGGGGACTTTCAATTGAGATTGATTGCTTTCGCTAAACAACCTTTGCCCAACCAAAAATGAAACGTGATGAAGAACGTAATATGCAAAGCAGTTAGGAATGAAGTGAAGCGGTTAAATTAAGAAGTATATAAACTCCATCTGAAGGAGTAGAGTAGCTGAAGGAGGATCAGAGAGGCGTTGTAGTGAGAGGAGGTGGAATCCAAGTGCTATAGTATAGAAAGGCGGATTTACGGATTAGTATTGAGGTCCGAGTGTGAATCGCTCGATTGAGAATTGTTCTAGTATTTTCAGCAGTTATTCCAGATTCGGAGTTGCAGCTGATAAGAGATATTGGTAAGAAACTGTTAGATTATTATTGGTGGGTTGAATTAAAGTGTTAGTAAACTTAACCTGGAGAGCACTTATTATTAATATCATAGTAGATATATATTAATAAATGTTGAAAGCTGTTTTGGTGGTTCTGTAATTATTGGTGTCGTAGTGTTTAATATTAGATATTAGTGATGGCACAAGATAACGCCCGGGTCGACCGGGTGTTACAAGTGGAGAGGGACACATATCGGAGAATGCTGCCATAAAGTATTGACTAATAGTATTTCCTCCTTATTTGGTTATTCGTCTTAGCAAATCCGAGATGACCTGCAGTTGATTCATCGTAGAACATCTTTTGAATATGAGGCCGAACTTGTTTTGTTACTACAAAGGATTATCTATCCATTAGGATCATAGTTTCCTTTGTACAATACACCGTCTTTCATGCTATAGCTACGATATTCATTATTTTTTAATTATTTTAATTATGAATTTCAATTTAAAATCTTTCAATTTCTCTTTTCTGTAGTGTGTAATGGACGTTAGAAAAGAAATTTCATCACCGTCTTCGTTTAACGCTTTGGAGAGAGTTTTCCTTGACAGGGTATCGGCATCAGAATGTTTTCCTCCCTCCTTTAGACAATAGTTATGCTGTACTCTTGCAACCTCATGCCCCATCTGTCAAACGTTCAGATGGACCTTTTACATTGGCAAGCCAACACAAAGAGTGATGGTCAGTTGCGAGTGAAATGGGTTTTCCAAATAAATGAGATCTAAATGTATTGATTGCCCAGATGATAGCAAGGCATTCCTTTTCGGTTGTTTACTAATTAATTTTGGCTACTGTTAAAGGGGTGAATGCATAGGCTATTAGTCTTTTCCTGCCATCTTGGACTTGCAGTAATAGGGTATCTAGTGTACAATTTCTTCAGGATTGAAAAAGATTCTTTCTGTAAATTGTTCCTTGAAAACTTTATATTTTTCTTCAATACCTTATGTTAGGGTTTCACTATATCGACCCAATTCCTGATTAATCCCTGATAAAACTAGCACAAACCCAAAAAGCTACGGACATCTGAAATATTTTCAGAAATTTTAAATGAAAACAGGAAAGCCTGTTACAGCTGTTAACTATTCGAGATCTGGACAGATTCCATGTTAATCGACTAGGTGGCCCAATATCACCAATTTCTTTCTTCCGAATGAGCATTTGCTAAGTTTCATGATAGTCTTGCCTCTTGGATACAATTTAGAAATTTCCTCAAACGTATTTGGTGTTCTTGAAAATTTGGCGCATATACAATGATGTTATCCAGGTAGCACAGACAGATATTCCACTTGAATCCTCGAAGAACTACGTCTATCATCTGTTCAAATATAACAGGAGCATTACATAACCGAAATGGCATACCCTTTTAGTCATCAAGAGTCACAAAAGCCGTCTTTCTTGGTCCCTTTCATCAATTTTGATCTGCCAATAGCTGGAATTTCATCGTAGAGAAGATTCTTGCTGCAGTTCGGCAGTCCAAAGCATAATCAATAAGTAGTAGCTGACAAACGGTTTTTTAGCAATGTTGTTCAGTTTTCTATAGCAGACGCCAAAACGCCATTCAATATTTGTCTTCTTTACGAACACTACGGGCTATCTGACGGTCGTATGACATTTTCCTTTATCATTCGTTGAACTTCTTCTGCCCCGCATCTCTCGCTGGCTGAGATATACGATAAGGTCTTGGCTTGATCGGAATACCAATGCCTGTGTTGATATGTTTCGCTGTTGTGCGTACGGATTTCCAGTTTTAGTCAAATACATCGATACATTCTGTAAGCAAACTAGCAATATCTCCCAATATCTTGCAGTAGCTCGTCTCTTTGGGCAATTTTAACCTTAGTATCTATCATGTTTCTTAATATTTCTTAAGTTACTCCTTTTCTGGGCTGATGTCCCTGATTGTCTACTTGGATCTTATCAGAGAACAAATAGAATCATCCTTTATAGTTGATAAGCTTGCCAATTTCATTCCTCTCGGTATCATTTGAATTTGTCACGAGAAATTTTTTCCCACTCTTTACAACAGCCGTTTTTAATGTCAATAAACGTGGTGGCATGAATAGGTCTTTTTCGTACTTTAAAATTTCATTGCCAGTTATCATAGCATGATCTGTCTCTTCAATTAGTGGATTAAGAGCATTTATTTGCTTCATTGAATGGTGATAGAGATTCGATAATCTCTGGCGGAAAACCCGAAGCAAACCGATTTACTCGATTCTGTGTTCACTGGAAGGATTTTGGCGAGTCGTAGTTTTTCATTTCCCCAGTCTATAACGGCATCAAGAAAAATATCGGAAAAAAATCCGATCAAGTATCATTTGATGTCAGCACTGGGAACACACGAAAAATTCAAAGACCTATTTGTCTCATTCAGATCTACTTTCAATACACAACATTCCGAAGAAGCTGCAAGTTTTCATCAGCATGTCTTAAAATAGTCGCTTTTTCAGTAAACGTTGGATTATTTAACTTTCGACATAGTTCTTCAGATATAACGTAATATTCGGCACCTGAATAAACTAGGGCTTTCATACACTGTCTATTCACTGTGACATAAGTCATGCTCTTTTCCCTGTTGGTTAATTTGCTCCAGAGGATATTTTCCTATTGCGAACTCACCTCAAGAAAAGTGCGCCTTTCTTAGTTTTTCTCATTGGGGTGGCATGGAGAACGGCTGGGGCGGTTTGCTGGCAACATTAGCAGTGGATGACTGATAGAGTGGCGAAAGTCTGTAACTGTATACAGTAGGTTGCATATAGTCATTGTCAAAGCTTTGCTGGAATTCATTGACAATAGTTCTCTTGAGCTCTAAAAGCTGTTGCTTTTGCGAATCCACTCTGACTCTCTACAGTAACAAATTTCATACCTCGGATGCCCACAGTGGTAACAGAGAGGCACATTTTTAGTATTTCCCCAAATCTGTTTTGCGCTGTACAATGGTGGGGTTTCTGACAGGGCATATAAGCTGCTGACTAATTGGAACCTGGTAATGTGGTATTGCGTCTCCTTGAAGTAGTGAACAAAGCGAGAGCCTCTATGACTTGTTCCCGGACTATAGATGCATATTTCGCTGTGATACTGATCCTTCATTGGTTTTGTGCATATCCGATATGATCTTCTGAAGCTATTCCTTAACAATGCTACGTACCAGGGAATGTAAAAAAGCCATCTCTGTATCGGCTGATATAGTACAAACATTGGGTTGCCACTGAAACTTAGGCCGGTTGATGTTTGAGCATTTAAGTGTTTCAATCTGTTGGCAACGTTTTACAAATTCATCACCTGTTTCATAATCTTGAACCAGTAAGGTTTGGTACAATTTTTCTGCGATCCCTTTCTTCAGGTGAGCCACTCTATCGCTTTCTTGTACAGAAGAATTAACCTTTCGGCATAAAGTAAATATATCCTAGATGTAAGAATCTCTTATTCTCTTATTATTATTATTAATCTTCTCTTCACCAGACAAGATGCATGGATTTCTAAGTAGCTGGTAGGTCAATAACGACACTGGAGAATTGTTGTTTGATGCTGTAAACTTCAGCTCTATGTAATAAGACGTCGTTGTATTAGTCATCTTATTAAATCTTCTACTTGAATTCGCTAATTGGTTAAGTTCGTGAGCGAGACCTTGAAAGCGTAGATTTCTATATTTCTCCTCCGTAGTCACGATCGGTTACCTCTAGCCTCCGACAAATGTTTAAGAAAGATAAATTTCCAGTAGAAATTCATAATTAAAACACTTAAGAAAGATAACGAATACCGTAGCTATACCATGAGAGACGGTGAGTTGTACAAATGAAATTATGATCATATGGGACAGAAATGGCTCTTGATCGCACCAAAACAACTTCGACCAGATATTCTAAAGATGTTCCATGATGCGCCAACTACCGGTCATCCCGGATTTGCTAAGACGAATGACCGAATAAGAACAAAATACTATTAGTCAATACTTTATGGCAGCATTGCTCCAATATGTGTTACACTGCAGAGAATGTCAAAGACGATAATCTCCTCATCAACTCCTAACAGGTCAACTTCACCCGATAAAGCCATCTGACGTACCATTTGCAAAAACTGGAATTGACTTACTCTGTGGCTTTCCTGTAACACGAAACGGAAATAGGTGCACCATTGTTTGAACAGATTACTTGATGTGATTCACAGTTGCAAAAACATTACCAAATACTGAGGCCATCGAAGTTCCTAACTTCGTTGTTGAAGCAAATATACTGAAACGCAGTGCTCATAGAGAATTGATAAGTAATAGAGGACGATCGCTCTTATCAAATATTGTGAAAGACATTAATTAATATCGCCTGACTTCTCATTTTCTGACAACTGCCTATCATCTACAGACCATTTGTTTGAGAGGAAAATTTAACCGGATGTTAATGGATATGCTATTAATGTACGTATATATCAAACAAAGATTTTGAGACAATATTCTACCCTTTGTGACCTTTGCATATAACTCAACAAAACAGAATACGACAGGATTCAGTCCATTTTTTCTTTTTCAAGGAAGAGATATACAGACACCTCTCAACTTCACTCTTCCAAGTACTACTGAATCCCACAACAATTACGTAAAACATCTTATCACTAGGGATAAAGAAACTAAGCAATTGACAAGAAACTCCACATTCTTGAAGCTCAGGCAGATGATGAACGTCGATAACAAGATAGACATGGACCAGTCATCTATAAGGTAGAAAGCTAAAGTTCGGGTGTTTACATCAATAGGAAAAGTTTGACTGTCCGAAAAGCTCTTAAAGCTTGGTTTGTACCTCATAAATATACTCAACAATTATCTGTGACCTATGTAGTGGGGAATTTATGGGGAAAAAACCCATAGACGACGAAGTTCTGGACAAATTTGGAATGTTGTCCACTTTCTAAGGTTAAAACCTTATATTGATGCAAATAACTAGAAATTAAGAAGATACCTAAATTTTCGAGGAGACCTATTATACAGAGTCCGACCAGATTACAGCGGTTCGTGGCTTCTTTCTAAAAAAAGGGCAATGTTGTGACACTAGTTTTCTGGCAATGGCGACAGAAGTTCATCTACGAGCCATATTTATTTTTGTGATCTTGTGCAGGAAAGCATGAACTGAAGCGAAGAGCATCCTCTTCTTCCTATACATATATCTCTCGTAAACCTGGGAATTACAACTAGGTTTCTGAATATTCCTGTTTCTATTTCTTGTATTTTACTACTCCTATTTGTAATTGTTTAAATTAATTTAAAGTCAAATTATACTTTTAGTATTTTAGAATTAATTTTCAATATATATATATATGTATCGGGAAAAGAATATTGCGGATTCATTATTTCGCTTTTGTGTATTTAATAACCGATAATATGGAAATTGCGGGAAGCCATCAGATGATGCCGACAGTGAGTTAGAAAGATGAGAGTGTAAGAGAGATGTATATAAGGAATGGTAGCAAAGAAGTAAAACTGTTCTCAAGCATTCTGTAAGACGCTCAGTGTCACTACCGAATAGTTACGTCACAAAGCAAGCGTATGGACGATCTTTTACGTGGTAGAATTATCGACCACCTGGAATATGGGTGCCCAGACTCATACGGAGGTAACCGAGGAGCTTGGAATCGCCCAAAATGTCATCTCCAGGCTTTGGCAACGATTCCAAAATATTGCAAAAGTCTGCAGACGTTACAGTACAAGTCCCCCCGAATTACAACGCCGAATGACGAATGGTATTTGGCAGTTACTGCAAAAAGTAGCAGATAGAGCACAGCATCAGGCATTTCTCGTCAGTTATCTTCTGCCACAGGGACGACAGTTTCAAAGCAAACCATGTACAGACGTTTGGGACATATTGGTTTATATGTTTTCAGGCCTGTCAGATGTGTTCCGCTCACGGCAACTCACTGTGGCCAGCGAACGTGCAATGTGGACATCGTCACAGTGGGATTGTGTGATGTTTACCGACGAGTCCAGGTATAGCTTGCAGTCTGGTTCTCGTGAGACTTTCATATAGAAAACGCCAAATACCCGCTACCATAAAGACAACATCACTGTATGAGACCATTACAGTGGACCAGGATTGTTCGTCTGGGGTGGGATTATACTGGGCTCCAACACAGATCTAAATGTTAATTGGAACCATGATAATCCAGATTAATCGAGATATCATTCTGGAATAACATGTATGTTTGCTTACGGGTGCCATGGCCGCAGCGTTTGTTTTTATGAATGACAACACCCATCTTAACCATGCAAACATCGTAAGCGAATGCCTTAAATCTGAGAAATAACATTCGTTTGGAATGGCAAGCAATCTCACCTGAATTGAATCTGATAGAGCATGTGTGGGACATGCTTGGCCTACGAGTTACAACTCGTCAACCATCTCCTACATTTGCACCGGAGCTAGGGAAAGCATTGCTTGCTGAGAAGAGTAATCTTCCCCACGATCAGCTCGATAATTTAATACTCAGCAAGATTAGAAGTTGTACGGGCTGTATTTCATCGTCTGGGAGATGTACGAGGTGTAGACTATCATACTAACCATATAATGGTAAGTTTATGTGAGGGAGATTTTTTTTGTAATTGCTCCAGATAGCAAAATCGTAGCTTTTATGAGCGGTATCTTACAAATAAAATATCTTTTGCTTTTTTTTTTATCTTTTTTAATAAACAGGCTTTATGAATAAGCTACGTTTTTTGAACTTTTGTTTGCCGCATCTGGCATTATCTATAATTTATAAACATGAGTATATATATATATATAAGAAATTTACTCTAACTGTCCAACAGAAATTATCTCAGTGGTTGTAGAGTAATATTTCTCATATAATGAAATATAATATAATGCATTAAGCTTTTTTTTTATTTACCCAGTTGAGTCAATTTTTTTAAAATTTGACTTCAAATTCCAAATAGTTTCTTCTATATATTTTGGTTGAAGAAGATAATTTACAAGCTACAAGTGATTTATGCGTACAATCTTCTTAATTTAGAATTTTGCTTTTTATTTGAAGTAGAAAGTCTGAATTTATTTTGGAAAAATCAAGATTAATTTTTTTAAACCTAAGAAAATCCAAAAATTTAGCTTTGTTCACTCCTTTGTATACTTATTTTTACGAAATTGGTAAATCTTTTCGTAAATTTCTCAATCAAAATGTTGATTTTTATTTTATGTCTGAAATGTATTTCATTCGTTCATTATATTTCTGAGATAAAATTTAAGTATTTTAACCACAATACTTCTATGTTGCTGAAGAGTAAAATAAAAAACTAAAGTGTGTAAAATACAAAAAAAAATTTTTCGACCAATAGTAAGAAATTAAAGGAAAATGTACTGAAAATGATAGTTTATCATTATAAATAAAAAAGTGAATATTTTTTTTATATCGGGCTGAAATATTTCGACTAAAATGTGAGGTATTAAGAGCACTCCGACTGTCTAATTATCTAACTTATGATCGCACACACAGAAGTTTTTAGTCAAAATATTTCAGCTGGATTTGAAAAATATTCACTTCGTTTTTTGTTTATGATGATAATTTTTCATTTTCATTACATTTACATTGAATTTCTTACTGACTGAAAAGAAAATTATTTCTGATATTTTAGTTTTGTTTTCACTCTTCTGCTACTTAGAAGTGTTGGTTCAAAAATATTTCTAAATATAACCTTTCTACTTTTTTGGTCTCTTTTTTTTGAAAATTAACTTCTTATTTGTAGTTGCATAAATGAATATTATATTGTCAACCCAAATGAGCTCTTGAGCAAAATTTCAAGGTCCTAACTTATCGAGAAGTGTGTGAAAAATGAACGAAAATATTTGTGCCAAACTTGTGCACAATGCAAGGTAATAGGTAGTGTTAAAAAAAAGACAAACCGCAATGAAACATTCCCCCATCTGTTAATTTGCAGTATTCTGAAACGGACCACATTGCCTATCCTTGAATGGAGTCCATTTCCTGCCCCAAATATGGTTCACGATGAAAACCATTTCATTTTGCGCTAAGTCACCCCGCTCACAGTGAGACTGAATTTATGCGCGATAGTTTGTCACACAGAGGGCATTTTACAAAAATGAAAAGCATCATTGCGCAGCGAGTCGAGAAAGAGGTTTATAGCAGCAAGAATAAAAACGCCAATGATAGCCTCGTGAACCATGTGTTATGACGTCACCGACCAATCAACTGTGGACACATGTCTCACCGCAAGCGCTCGAGTGAGATCTCCAGCATGAGGAGAAGGATAGAGTAAATAAAATAAAGAGTTTTAAGGAAGAGAGAGGAAGTGGACTTTAGAGCATCAAAAAGTTACGATGGGCAGTAAAAGTGGGAAGCGGGATTTGAGGTTAAAAGTGTACTTTCGGACCAACTTTTGCTATTTCCCCATTTTAAAGAGCATCGTCTCTTGATGTGGAGATAAAATGAAATCTATGTTGTTGGGAATTGTAAAATCGGAGCTCTTTTTTTATCGAATTAATCGAAGACATGCAAGTTATACCCTGTTAGCTTGCGAGTCTGCAGAACTCGAGGTTTTGTCAAAGCTCTCTGTTCTCATGAAATTCAAATTAATATTTCTTAGAAGATGTTAAGACTTCCTGTTAAGGACAAACATTAATAACATTCATTCTCTTTTTTTTGAATATTGCGGGATAAACAAGTTAATGAAGTTTCAGTTTGCAGCTGCAAATTTGTACGCCGAGTGAGAGTTTAGTTTTAGTTTAGTTTTAGTTTTTATTAACGTCGCACTAGAAGCAACACGAGGGCTATTGGCGACGGACCTCGTAATCTTGAACCACGGTCAAGTGACGAGGACGACACCTGAGCTGGCACCTCCCTCTCCTAACATCCACACCACGCCAACGGGAGGACTTTGGGCCCCGAACAGATTTAACGTGCATCAGCCCCGGCTACACGGCGGGTCTTTGGTGACCAAGGATCGAACCCGCGACTGAACGAAAACCGCCAGCCGCTATCCACGACCTTGACCACTACGCTACCGCGGCCCCCCGCCGAGTGAGAGAAAGACAAGAAATAAATCAAATGGTAATCTAATAACAAGCAACTTTGCTTTGATACGCATCCCTAGAATGTCTGGGCTAAGAGCGGTTGACCTTTTTAATACATTCTACACGGAGAAAAAAGAAATACTCAAAAATGATTACCCACATGTACTAATTTTGAAATGAGTATGTTTTAACAGATTTGAACGTAGATCTTTATCAAAATGTAAAACATTACATGTATTCAAAACAAGAAAAAATGGGAAACCAACACTCTCAAAAATTTGTTACGGATATAAGGACTGTAAAAGTTCCTTTTATATACTGGCTACGTATTATAAGAATTGGGGCTCAAAAACAAGTATGGTGTGCTTAAATATTTCGAACTATAATTCGTATTTACCACGCTACACGCGGAAGAACACATAAACATTAAAATGAGTACGTACAACGTACAATTCTGTGTTTGTTCACATTTTTTTAATGATATCTTCAGAAAGATACTATTATATCTAAAGAATTGTTATTGATCTGTTTGAAAATGATTTTCCGTGAGTAATTATTTGTGTATTATACAGACTATCCCTAATATTACATTGTAATCATATTTTTAGTGACTTCTTAACTTTACTTTGCATAGAATAGCGTGGAAAATTATTTTCATACATGTAAATATCTGTGTATGTCGCTCATATTTTATAGAATAACATAAAAGAACTTAAAATGCAGTGTTGTGAAATTTTAAAAGTTTTGAGCCACTTTGCTACACTTTTTTTTTTTTTTTTATCGATGACTATTACAGCGATGATTCTCTACAAGAATTCCATTATTTTTCCCCTTCTTAAGTGTGTAATGAAACTGTCTTTTTTAATTGACAGAGAAATTATTATATACTTTGTATCTTGTTTTAAGATATATATTCGTATTTAAGGTTTTACCATTTTCGAGGAATTGTTGTACATCAGTTTTTCGTCCCAATAATACTGTGTGGCTATCATAAAGTTAGAAATGATACATTCAGAATAAAATAATGACTAAAATAGCTTTTATTCCTGATTATTCCTTAATTAGTAAATTTTAGATGCTTTACTACAGGAGTAAGATATTTCAGAATATATATTTTTATAGAATATGGTTTTAAGTTAAACACAAATTTAATGTGTATTTTGGAAGCAGAGATGAATTACAAAGTAAAATCAATTAGTGTTGGCTGGAAGAAACAAGAATCACATTTATAGAATGTGATTATTAAGATTTATAGAATAGAGAAGATTTATAGAATGTAAAATTTTCTATTTCCTCAAAATTCTGTTTTTTACCCCAGACTGTATCATTTCTAATCAAATATAATTTTAAAAATTAATATTTTATACATATTTTTAAGAATCAGATTATCACTAATGTAAGTTTTGTGATGTGTCTTGTTATTCACAAAAGTCAAAATTTTTTCTGCACTTCATTTTAAATTGAAACATATAAGTAAAAATTATATTTGATTAATAAATATTACTTTGAGAAAAAGAAAAAAATATAATGATAGCGATTATTAAATTTGAAATTGTATTTAGAATTTACATATTCACAAATGTTTTTCTTAAATACTGTTGATTACTTTTTGAAACATTATAATCAGCTTATGATTAAATTAATAAAATTTTGTTTGGAAAATACATTTTAAGAAATTTAATTCAAGGTAAAAATTACACATGTTTAAATCATAAATCGTTATACAACTGCTACAGCTTAATTATGTTTCTTGATTAAAAGAGAAAATAGTTTAACCCAATATTGCTTTATTTTTTAAACAGAATCAGCCTGATAAATATAAAGTGTTTATATATAAGAGATATTATAATTCAGAAGAGCTTAGTTACACTTTAACTATTGATATGTATTTTTCAGAGCGTTTAGAATAATTACAATACTAGAACAAATATTAGGGCCTTTATTTTTAACATGCTAGAAACAACCGATGATCTAATGATACGTAACAATATTAAAACACGAAATAATTTAAAATACAAAATAAGCTTAATCCAAAGAAAAAGCAGAACTGGCCATTAGCAACGCAAAAATGCATCTGTATAAGGCAGAATATAATTTAAAGCTCAAATCAGAAGGTTCCAAACGCAAGTAGAAAGTTTAAGTAGGCTTATCGAACGACATTTTAACAACACAATTAAACGGGAATAAGTCTATATATATGTAAAAATATACTCCGATTATTTCCTACCGAATGTAAATAATTGAATAATGTGAGAAATATGATAATATTAAATATATTAATCGAAATAAAATTGATGTACAAGATGAAAAAAAAATTGCACATAGAGAAATCCGATGTTAACGCATACCACACCGGTTTGTTTTTGTAGACATATATGTAGGTAAAATTATTAATATTTTGCTATATATGATTTACGACTAATTTAATTATGTGATGAATGTGATAAATATTTACCTTATTTCGGCACATTATTCAAAAAATATACTGTAATGAATTTTACGCAATTTACTTAATTAGATACCTAATAAGTCAAACTATTTGATTCATTCAGGTCAAAAATGATAACCGTGAACCGATAAACATTATTTCTCCATGAAATATACTTTTGTCCCAAAATCTCTTTTTATAGACCAATATTAAAGATAGTGTTTTTCAATTTGAAATAATTTTAGTTTTATTTTGATATTCAATTTTAAAATGGCTTACATGTCTTGAAATAGGCACTTTTACAAAATATTTTTGTAGGCAATTAATCTTAAGAGAGATATTTTATGTAAATTTTATAATATTTTTTTTAGAACAGAAATTACAAAATGAACAAAATCAATTATGCAAAATGAAATATGTTAATCAATAATTTTTATTATTCAATATTCCAAAAATTCTCTACAATATGTGACATTATGTATAAAAACTAAATATACTTACAAACTAATGCATAATGGATATTTTGTCTTAATTATGAACTAGTCTATATTGTTTAAATTAGATTTGTGTTATAGTATAAACCGTAATGAAAAAAAACTATGCTTTTATATGACCATACTGCTTTGCTTTAATTGAAAACACTTGTGATATTTCAAAAAATAAATCTTGTTAAATTGATATTTTTTTTATAATGATAAGAAGACAAGCTCTATCGAAGTAAATTTTAATCCACTAATACCAATTAAAAATGGATCATGTGTTTAGTAAAAAAAAACTTTCTTGTACAACAAAATTGACTTGCATCTTTTTCGAAAAATTAAAGAATAGTCTACATAATAACAATGTATAAATAACATTTATTTGAAAACAGCACTGTTTGAAAAGCACTTTCTCTTATATTTAGTTACTTTATGAGATATTGTTGATTTGAAAGAAGTAAAAAATCTGTTAATTTGTGTACCTTTACATATTAGAACTTCCTATACTTTAAATGATACCCCATTGTACATTACATTAAAACATAAGATATGCTGTACCAATGGGGATGGAGTTGGACTATAATATGGATTAGATAATAGTGTTTATAAGTGATTTTTTAAAACTACATGGTTTCATCAGTAAGAGTTAAAAAAATTATACTTTCTTTTTAATATTCTTGTGTTCAAAATTATGAATGTTTTATTTTTAAATGTCTGATATGTATGCGTATGATACTCAGAATATATTTTTCAAAAATATAGCATAATTTTATTTTTTCTTTGTATAGCGAATCATTAATTTTAGGTATTAGCTTTGTTATGATGTTAATTCAAAAGGAAATGTATGTATAATAAAGAGCATTAAAAATGCTGTACACTAAGGTTTTTACTATGAAATATCTAATATTCATCATAATGTTTCCAATAACTTATTTTTAAATGATTGAACTTTAAATAAAACTCAATTTTCTGCATGTATAGGAAACAAGCTATATATTTTAACAAAACTATATATTACTTCGAAAAACATTAATATAATTCTTAATGAACTGAATTGCTTCTGGAACTACTAGCTCAGATTTCTTACACATTTGTTTTGAAAAGAATTTAACTATTGAATCGAATCCATTTTCGTTAATTAAAGATTTACTAAACCACTCGAATTGATTTAAATTTTAGGTATAATTTCAAAGTATAGTTTATGATCACATGACAGTTGCATTTCTGTTTCTAAAAGTAACAGTTTTGTTACACACAGTATATGCAAGTATTTTAATTCGAAGTTTTGTGATAAAAACTTCATAAAGTGTATGTTAAATAATATGTAAGATGAAGAAGGTGAAACTTGCAACTAAAGGAGCACTTATTTATGTCTTTTAAAATTTAAGTTGATTTATATTTTTCTGTTTAAAATTCATATTCGATACAACAGCAGCATCGAAAATAAATTCAAAGTATGTTCACTTGATTGTTTGATACTAATATTTGATGGAGTAACAGATTCACAAATAAATACATGACATTCATTTATCTATTCTACACTCATATTTGATACAGTAATATCTTCAAAAATGAGTGTGTGAAATTTGCTTTTCAAGTACGTACTGTTTCTTAAAATGAGCACGTGAAGTTTCCATTTTGAGTATGTATCTGTTAATAAAAATGAGTACGTGCGAGTCTTAAAATTTGTATAGGTTGGAATCGGAGCTATTTTGAGTACGTGAAGTATTCAAAAGTGAGTACTTTGTACTCTATTTTGAATACCTGTTTTTCGCAGTTGTTAATCTCTCTTTAGGTTTGAATGTTTAGATTGAATACGAATCACTATTTCTCGGAAAGTGAAATTATTCGATTATTTAGAAAAGATTATTTTCCAAGATCTCGCTTTCAGTTAGATTAGCCGTACGGTCAACAATTTTTACTGATCAAATTTTAAATATTATAAAGAATGCATTTCTTGTACTAGTCGTGTTTTCTAAGCAAGTATCGTTTTTAAATATGGCACGGCTGCACTCTCACCCTTCCCCTCAGGTGAATGAGTACTAATTTACTGAGTACCCTAATTTAATGAGTATGTGTTGGTTAATCACAAACTCCAGCAGGGAAACGTTCTTTCGTGTTTACATTTGTGTGCTTTTGAAAGGCCTTATGTAATTGAAAATGACGCCGATTGTGAAATAAACTCTGCGATTCCTTTTCTGTATGCAAAAAAGACTAGAAAGCTGTCGAAATTAATCAGCAGATAAGGGCATGTATAGAGAAAAAACTATTATCGTCGAAAAATTACGAAAATGGATCCTATTATTTAAAGGTGGGAATATTAATGTTCGCGATGAGGAGAATTGTGAGTGATCGTTTGTCATTACTGAAGATTTTGTGCAGAAACTTGATGCGAAAGTTTGAAAAAAAGCAAACGATTCACGATTTAATCTTCATCCAATGAGTTTCCGCAAGTTACCACTTGTAGCTCGTCCAACCCAATATCTCATTGCCTCAGATGGCTGTGAATAACATCATCCACCTCAATATAGCCTTGATCTGGCGTCCAGAGACTGCCATTTGATCCTCTACTTGAAAAAGAATTTAGTCGACCAGCGCATTGATAATGATGATGCCAAAACAGCTGTTATGCAGGATTACCTGTGGCGGCTGCCTACGTCACCTTTTGACGTCACCTTTTTGACTGCGGAGCTGCAAGCTGACTTGAACAAAAGGAGGGAGTAACCTTTGCTCGCCACACTTGCTTCGCAGATTGCAGACCTGTGAAGGTCGAGTTTCATAGTTTGTCTCACCCAGGGATGCGCGCTACTAAACATCTCATAGGATCTAAATATGTTTGGCCAGGTATGAATAGGGATATAGGCATGTGGTGCAAAACTTGCATCGATTGTCAGCAGTCTAAGGTACACTTACACACCAAGACCCCTTTAGCGCAATTCCTTGTACCTGACGAGAGGTTTGCACACGTCCATCTAGACATAATTAAATTGCCTCTTGTGCGCAGTTATAAATACTGCCTTACAATGATAGATTGGTTAGGTCGGGTTCTTGACATGCATCCCCAAAACCACAACGTAGACGAAGTACATCGGTATCTAGAGCTAGTGCTAAGAAACAGGAAGGTTGGCTGTGCTGGTACCATTTTAGGTATCGGGAAAAGGCAAAACGTTACATACCTCCATGTGCATTTAAAAAGAAACTCGAATCTCTCACAGGAGTAGCGACGTCTTCTGTTTTAAGAGGTGAAAGTCGCAGGCTTTTTGTTAATGATGTAAACAACCATACCGGTTTTCTTGTTGATGCTGGTAGTGATGTTTCCTGTTATCCTAAAGCGTATGCAACTAAAAGTAATGGGAAAACTGATTTCTTTTTATACGCAGCTAATGGATCTAAAATCACAACTTTTGGTTCTAAGTTACTGACACTTGATTTAGGTTTAAGACGTAATTTTCAATGGCCTTTCATTGTCGCTGAGGTTACTAAGCCTATTATCGGTGCGGACTTTTTGGAACATTTTGGTTTGCTGGTTGATTTGAAAAAACACTGTTTGGTTGATCCTTTAACTGATTTAAAAGCTAGAGGCAAAACTACTTTAAGTAATGTCCCAGTGGTAAAAACCATTGTCGGGAATTCCGAATACTTTGATCTTTTGCGTAAGTTTAAGGAGATTACACAGTTGAACGTTTCCCCTAAGAATACAACTAAGCACGATACTGTGTATTTCATCCCTACAGTTGGACCCCCCTTTTGTGCTAAAGCTCGTCGGTTAAATCCAGCTCAATTGAAAATCGCAAAACGAGAATTTGAGTATATGATGGAGAGAGGTATTTGCAGACCATCGAAAAGTAATTGGTCAAGTCCCTTGCATATGGTTCCCAAAGGATCATCAGATTGGAGACCTACGGAAGATTACAGGGCTTTAAAATAGATTTTTCAAAAATAGATTTGGTACGTGCTTTTCACCAAATACCAGTGCACCCTCCAGATATACCCAAAACTGCCATTATTACCCCTTTCGGACTTTTCGAATTTCCATTTTTAAACTTTGGTCTTTGTTCTGCCGCGCAGACTACCCAAAGATTTCATTGTCCTTATCAAGGGTCAAGAGCGCCTCATTGCGATAGATCGATTAAAACCGGTGTTCATTTTGGGAACATCTGATGAGCCGGTGGAGCAGGAACCAGCATATCAAACAAGATCCGGCAGGAAAGTAAGGTTTCGTCTCCCTTTGTGAGACTGGAGGGGGAGTCATGTGGCGGCTGCCTACGTCACCTTTTTGACTGCGGAGCTGCAAGCTGACTTGAACAAAAGGAGGGAGTAACCTTTGCTCGCCACACTTGCTTCGCAGATTGCAGACCTGTGAAGGTCGAGTTTCATAGTTTAAATGTTAAAAGTTGTTCTCGTTAAGTTTTAAATAAATTGTTAGTTCTTCTTGTTTTTAGTCTTTCGTAGTTATTTATTTATCTAGCCTACACCTTCTGATTGGATGTTATGGGAGCAGGAAGGTTTTAGCAACACCACTGCCCCATATACCTACCCAGGTGGCATATTTCAGAGAGGAGGGAATCTAGAAGCTGGTTGTACGATATGATAAGTTCCTTAAAAGTGCAGATAATTATGTTGGATAAAGGTAGTCTTTCTTATGCAAATAAAATAATAGAAAAAAATTGCTTTTTTTTTAAATATCAGAATAATACTTACTTAAAAAACTCGTTAATAAAATGATTTTCGTAATAATTAAAACTAAAATCGACACATAGTTTTTAATGGTTTGTATTTTCTTATCATTATATTCAATATAATTTTCTTTAAATACGAATTAACTAAAAACATAACTTCTTCATAAAAAATCAAAATATTAATATTATAAACGTCGTAATTATAATTATTATCTTTACAATATCATCTATATCTATTGCATTAAACAGATGTTCAGTGTCAGAAATGTGTATAATATATGTCGATTGCCGAAACGATTGACCATCTCGATGGTAGCTAAATCGCTTATTTGTGTGGCTGATATAGCCTTTAGCATTCGAAATTAATTCTGTTTATACGACCTTCGTTTCCTTTTGTCCAAACTTTAGTTTCGATTTGATTTCCAACTGTCTCGGTTTCATTTCTAATTTCATTTCGTGTAATACAGCCTTTCTCTCTGATTTCATATGTTTAATCATGTCCATCAAAAATAAAGTTGAGACCCCCATGGCGTTTGAAGGCAAGTCACTAGCATTCTCTTCAAAACCTCACTTCTGACTCCAAATGTTAAATGACTCATCTGTCTTCTAATGTCAGAAAGTTACAAGCAATTCAAAAACAGGTTCGTTCTTGACTAGTAAATCCATGTTTTACTATTAGAAAATACATAATACTTCATTTTATTAGGAAACTTTTATATATATATATATATATATATATATATATGAAATACCACTGACTGACTCATCACGAGATCTCAAAAACTATTCAACCGATTGACTTGAAACTTAGCATAGTTACTCATTTTCGATGTAGACGCTCACTAAGAACGGATTTTACGGAAGTCTTATCCAAAATGTATTTTTTACCCGTTAATCTACTCTTATCCGTCGGTTGTGTAGTTTTTGGCGACTTTATCGCCAAAAATGATATGACCGACTCCAAACGGAATATATTTTTTTATATGTATACTGTGTATTATCACCAATTAAGTTTACTTGGTGAGAATCGCGCGTGCGAAATGGAAAAATACCAAATAATTTAATATTGAAGCGCTGATGGAGGATTGGCAAGATTTTGGCGAAGGGGCTCTTTATGTGAAATTCCGTGCATGTCGAAAATAGGAAACGTACATATTTAGAGATAGAAATAAATCAGTGTGGAACCCCACGGTTGGTGAAAGTGTAATTTAGCTCCAAAACTTAGCGGGATTTTGAAAATTACTAAAATGGCGACTTTTTACGGAGTAGAGCACACGCAAGACAATCTGTATATATATATATATAAGCGAAATACCACTAAAAAGTTGTGGATAACCATTATTACAGACAATCAGTTTACTAAAATTTTAAATTTAGATTTTCATGATCGTTTAAAAATTGAAAATTTTCTTGATATTTAACGTTTAGGTTCCAAAATATAATATTATCGTCTTCCCAGCGAAGCGGGCTGGTGTCAGCAAGTATATATATATATATATATATATATATATATATATATATATATATAT